>JAQMYM010000025.1:454122-474532 GCA_030014255.1 Parauchenoglanis ngamensis
GGGAGAACATGCAAACTCCGCACAGAAAGGCACCCTGGGTGACCCGGGGATCGAACCCAGGACCTTTTTGCTGTGAGCTGTGTGCAGTGCTAACCACTGCACCACCATGCCGCCCTTTATTAATCCAACAGGGAAATTCACAAATTATAGCAGCAATCCAAAAAGCAGAGTGTGCAAGAGTATTCAGAATAATAAAAATAATAATGATAAAAAACAGAAACTGAACATAAACATAAAATATATTATAATATTGGATATAAAGTGAGTATACAAATTTGGATTAATGGTTTTCAAATGTCAGTAAAAAAATGACTTCACAGTGTTTGAAAATGTGGGTTTCCATAAGTCCACAGTAAACCAGTCCATTATCTATACCGCTTATCCATCAGAGTTATGGGGAAGCTGTAGCCAATCGCAGCTGACTTTAGGTGAGAGATGGGGTACAGACTGGGTGGGTCGCCAATCAATCACAGGCCTAACACAGAGATGAACCATTCGCACTCACATTCACACCTGTGGGCAATTTAGAGTAGCCAGTTGATCTGTGGGAGGAAAACCAGAGCACCCACAGGAAACCCAAACAGGTTGAGAGCATGCAAACTCCAAACAGAAAGGCCTGATTCGCCCACCAGGTTTGAACCCAGAGCTTTCCTGCTGTGAGGCGACAGTGCTAACCACTACACCAACATGCCTTCATTTTCAGTCCAGTTAATACTTTGTGTAGAATTGGCACCGTACATAGAACCCAAGAATGACATCTTAAAATGTGCAGGTGCATCTTACTCTTGTTTGTGGTGTTTATGGTGATTACTACACAAAATGCTGCATGCAAACTGCCAACTCTCATCCCACATAAAAAGCATAGTGGAGCGAGAGTGATAGAGTGGGGCTTTAAAGATGACAGTCTGTAAATAAGCACTCAATTTTAAGTTGAGTCAAGGTCTAAACTAAACAACTGTCATGGCACACATGCACATACACAATAATATATTTTTTAATTCCCATCAATAACATTCATAATTCCATAAAAAGAAAACATTAAATGAAATTCATTAATATTATGTCATGCCCATGTCTACACCAATTTTCTCACACCTGATTCACACCCGATTATATTCACTTGTTTAAAAAAATCATTTATACAGATTACAGGATAGTTAATTATCTTATAGCCTCATTTGCAAGTTTTAATACATTTTAAGGAAACTTTCAATACAGAATTATTGCATTTATGTACTGCACTCTTCTAATACGTTTAATATAAATAAATAAAAAACAAGTCTATTAGGCTGTGGTATCTGACCTTCTTGCATAAATCCAGATAATTCCCAAGAATGTATGAATATTTTTTCCATCACTGTTCACTCATAAATGCATGTGATGAAGTGTATAACTCTGCATCATCTAACATCAATTTGTTATTTGTTGGTCCTAAGTATGACATTACTTTTGAAACAGAGGCCTGTAGCATTTTCTCACTGTTTATTGCATTCCTGATAGAAAAATTGTCCTTCTGTATATAGATTGGTTGTCTCTTGTACCATCTTGTTGCATAAATGTGTCTTTCATTCTGTGGGTTGCTGTAGGCCTTGATATGCTCCTGATTTAATTTGAAACATCACAGAATCTTAAGTGTCTCACTATCTTTCGCCGGTGGCATAAGACGTCCCAATGCAGCCCCGTGCTTTAGTGAGTGAGCTTAAAGTGAGCTTTAGTGAGCTTAAAGACTGCAATGAAATGACGTCTGCACATTTAGTGGTTTCTTACCTAATCTGTCTGTTTTAGCCCCTTTTACACAGCCTGTTCAAGGCAGGAATGTTGCACCTTTCTGTGTTAAAGGTCCGTTTATGAAATGGAGGGGTCTGTTTATTCTGCTTCTGATATGGAATGATTGGACATAACAGAGCCAGAACATACATCTGTGTGAAAGGGACATGCTGGCATGGTGGGACAGAGGTGTGAAGTTTGTGACATTCTTCTTTCTGAGACCAGCTCAAATTCAAACGCCTCCGTCTAGAGAGTCTCAGGTCTGCATGCCTGTCTGCCTCGAATTGCTTCCCACTTCTCTTCAATTTCTCTCCAACATATTTCTGATCACACAAACATGATTCTCAGCTTAACTTTGCTTGTGTTTGAAGAGTGGTGAAAATGTGCACGGGTAGCAAACGCCAGCTCTCAATGTAAAAACACACACTGACGCGTCTTTATGCCAGCTTTATTTGATTCATTGTAAACGACCAAACCTGGCATATTAAGGGGTCTTTTTTACGGCAATATTGTGGGATCGCTGTGTAAAAAAGGCTATTGACTTTGAGATGTATCCAGTGATCCTAACCCCTCCTGCTTTTCAGACCTGCCTGTTCCGGCCTGGTGTCCTACTCCTGGTTGGAGTCATCACTTGGAAACCACTTGCTCCTGTTGAGGATGGCACCATATGAACTGCCTGAAAAATATGCTGAAAAATATGATTTTTATTGGTTTTAAGTTTAATCTGGTAATCAATATATTTACTACACTCTACATATTACATGTCTGTGAATGTCAGGACTGCCTCAGTGCCACTGTTGGACCTTTGACTCTTAATCCCTCAGCCACATGCTTGAATTACAATCTGACACTTGTGTAAGTTCAGCATTTGCTGAACACATCCCTTCACCACTGTAACAAGTTTTGTTATCCCCCTCCAACACCTGAAATCTCCCACACACAGTTTAGCAACCCAGTAACCTTAGTATGACTAGCATTAACTTTTGCAGATCACGAGGTGGCTAATGCTAGGTCGAAGGCTTGTTCAGGAGGATCAAACTGGGCTTCTGGCCTGTGTCGGTGCTGACGGTAAATCAAAGCAGGTGGTTTCCTCTCTCCTAAAGTGGCTGTGCTTCAGGGTGAAGGGGTTATGAGGCGGTGATGATAAAAGTCAGGCCGTAAATCAATTCTCCATCCCTATCAAAGCCATATTTCATAAGGGTGACTAACATTTAACTAGCAGTGCAGTAAAACAAAACTTCCCATCTGCGTAGAAAGCAGACAGTATCTGCGGCCTGTGCTGAATTACGCCCTCAGCTGTATATTAATACAATATTCAAAGACATGGGAAGTCGTGTTCAGACACAAAGTGAGCTGGGAAAATCCCAGAGTCTCCCAGAGTTTATTGGCTCCTCTTCTTCTATCACTGAATGTATCATTTAAATTTAACTAATATATTTGGATGATGCTTGAATATATAAAAAGTCTTTATATAAATGAGTTGTTACACAAATAGTGGATACATATGAATCAAAATGCATTTTAATTAGTAGTTTTTACTTTAGTTTTAGTTTTTTGGTGTTAAAAATTAAATTAAAATTTTTTAAGAAAGCTGTTTGAAACAATGCCAAGAGAATGCCAACAATTTAAACAGGAATGTTGTTAAGAATGACAAAGATATAAATATAAAATTGTTCTGATTTGTTTAATATGTGTCTTGATCACTGCATATGTGCATATGTGTTATTTCATATTAATGCCTTCATTATTAATCAGAAATAGAAAGTAAAAAAGTAAAAATGAAGACCTTCTATGAGCAGGTTTATTCACATTTCTGACTGGTAGTGTAGAAAAAAATCTTTTATAAGATATAATTGATCATTAAATGTACTGAAACAATCCCAAGAAGTTTTTTTTATGGTAATGTAACTATTTATCTAATAATAACACACCTGATGTTCAGACTTTCACATAACAGTTTCTTAAAATATGCTTATACCATGAAATCGTTACACTATTCTCATGAATGCAAAGTTTTTTTCTTTTTTTCCTTTCAAAAACTCAAAAAAGTCTCAACTTTTTTCTAAAGATCACAAAGCTATATATAAAACATTAGACAGCTATAGAGAGCATTGTTTTATCTAAAAAATCACCATCAGCTTAAATATGACTTTATAGTGCATCTTCACAATAAAACCAGTCTCACCCTATTATTACCATACTTTACTGTAATTTCTTAATTTTAGTTGTGCAGTAGTGAAAAAAGCCTTGGGCATGTTGAAAATGAACGTGCAGAGGTTTGGAAGTAGTGATTTTTCCTCCCAGTTTTAAAAGCTGTTCGGATATGACTCAGAGAAGTGGAAGAGAGGGATGCTTAACAGCCGTGAAGATAACGCACATGAAGGTAGACTGCGGCTTTAATAGCGTCGAGTAGTTTACGGCCTTATCCAACAGGAAGACCAGGCTTCATTTATGCTTTGATGTGCCGGCTCGCTCAGACCTTTTTCGGTAGATCACACACACACATGCACATGCACACACTCAGATGGCTCAGTGTTTACATTGTGTTTGTCGAACAAAGACGGCCTATTTGTGTACAAAGCTAATCTAGCAAGTGCATAGCATCTTAATTGCGTTGCTGCTCTTTTATAATCAGCAATGAAGTGATGTTTATTTGATATAGAGGTTCACCCTTTCTCTTTCTGCTCTAAAAGTGCGATGTGTTTGTTACTTTTTCTTAATAGGCTCGCCTTTCAAGGTTGTTGACCCAGGCTCTGATGTAAGACCCAGACACTCTCACATCAAAGCCATGAGATTTCTATCTCTGAGCAGGATAGTGACTAGGCAGCAATCAATAAAGCATTTCTCTTTGATGTTACAAAATGATGGCAAATTTCATCGAGGCCAATCACTAGCAAGATTTCATTATGCGCTATTACATCAATCTAGTTTTATGATTGCTAACAAATTTAGCTTTATGCAACAAAGATGGATTCTTGGGTGTTTTCTTACTGTAAAAAGGGGGATATAGAGAGCAGAATGCACCTGCACATGCTCTAACCACCTAGATGTTTAAAACACAAGATAATGTTTGGGGTATGTTCACTGCACATAATCCAAACACACGCCTACAGAGGCTCAGGTAGCTTCAGAAAGCATGTGTGTTTCTGCAATAAGTTTGTAGTGAGAGAATAGAAAATGAGGGACCATTGAACCTGCACAAGGTGCAATTCCCACATAAACAGCCCTGAGTAGCTCACCGGTGCGGCAATAGGGGCCACTTGTCACTCTTCTGAACAGGCCACACAAAAACACACAGGGGTCGAGGGAGGCTGGGGGCCACAGGTGTAGATCTCACTGATAGGCTAAAATATTTCGGGAAAGTGATGAACACCAGAATAAGTTGCAGTCCTTTGTTCCAAGGCCACTTAGCAGCACGTCTGATATAGACATCTGCTCTTGGATGATATCCGAGTACACTGTTTAATCACTTTGCTGATTACAGATTTTACAGTGTATTGACATTCATTGCTGTTTCTGTTCTGTGGTCGCTACTGTTGTTGCTCATGGTCATGTACTTGTCCAGGTTTTTTGTTGTTGCTGTTCTGATGAGAAACAGAAGCTAAAGCTCACTAGTGAAACACAAATTATATGTCCACTATTAGGATTTATGGGGATCTATTAGCGGAAATAGAATATAGTATTCATAAGTATGTTTTCATTAGTGTATAATTACCTGAAACTACAAATCGTTGCGTTATGTAAGCTTAAAATGAGCCCTTTTTATCTGCATAGATAGCAGGTGCTCTTCCTCTGAGCTGCCATGTTGCGCCACTACAGTAGCCCAGAATGGACAAACCTCTAGAAATCACATTTTGTGTTTTTACATACAGGGCAAATCCGGCAGGAAGCACCAGAAGGAAGACACAAAAGAAGAAAGGATGAAGGGGGGTTTATACTTTTTATTTAGCCTAGAAAAAGCAAGAATCCAAGTAGTTGGAAATACGCTACAGGCACCTGATGGCCACTGTGTGTTCTAATACATGCTTGGTAAGGCATAAATTGAATTCTACATAGTGGATCTTTAAATAGTGCACTAATCAATTGAAAATTGGTTGTGTGATTTACAAATTACATGTTAGGATTCATATTAGCTTTGTTGTACTAGCAGATTAGCGAAACAACCTAATGCTAACACTCAGCAGAAGCTCCAGCAATATCCACTACCGCCTTTTAAGCTTTATTTTCCTTCCCAATGACTCTATACACATTCAATGGGTATTTATAAGATGAAACCATGACTATAAGATGTTCTTCCATTTTTGCAGGTTAAATAGTAAACGAGAAATAATTAAAGGTAGGAACTAAAGTTTGGAGTGAGGAACTGTAGACACATTGGACCACACATCAAAGAATTAGTCAAAGGAATCATTTAAGCCATGCCTATGGATTTGCTACTTTACTGTGTAATATGTAATTTGCATGGAATTCAGAAAATCGTTGCGCTTTCACTTTGTGTTCCCTCTGTCTGCATGTGTTTCATCTGGGTTTACTGGTTTCTTCCAACCTACAACAAACAACCCAGTAGGTGGACCGGCTACACTAAAAGCCTGTAGGTGTGAACAAGTGTGTGTATATGTGTGTACATAGTGCCCTGCAATGTGTATTTACACCTCACCCCAGTTTCTGGGATAAATTTCAGTTTCAGATAAAGATAAAGATAAAGTAGTTATTGAAGATTAATAAATGAAATAATACCAGAAAAACAAAGCATAACAACAAGGATACGGAAATATATATATATGAACAACTTGCAGTCCTGCAGTCAACATGGACTCAAAGGTCACAGGTCAAGGTGAGGTTAGGGATGGAGATTCAGGTTAGCATTTGTAGAGGTTTTTCTCTGTATAAAATTAAATGAAATCCAGCCACATTTGTTTGAAGTGGCATTAATTTCTCATGAGATTACTACTGTAAAAAAAATAAGATTCAGCCAAAAATGGGAACTTTTCCGCTTAAAAGACAACAGAATCTAGCATAGAAGCCACATCAACTACATCTGTATTCAGCATGTAGCAACTTAATCACAGCTTGCGGCATGTTTACACCATTGTTATGTCCTACATGGAAAAGTGCTTGATGTAACTTTGTTCCTTTGCCCCGTTGGATTAACCACCTTGGCCGAGATCAAATTGCTGCCTCCATTTTTTTGTGGTTTTCAAACAATACATCTACAGGCTTGTGAAACATTCCATAACACTTTATTTAAAGTGTAACAATTTCAATTATTATTGATTTTATGTAGTCTTTCTGTCACAAAGACCTGCACAACAATTCCTACGTATGTATGTGTGCAAATGCCAAGTAAAGTATCAAGCTATGTATGGGTCAGTGAAAAATAAGGATTGGCAAAATGAGCAATACGAAAATCTTTTAAAAACCTGCTTCATCAGGTTTGTTAAAATTTTGTATTTATGTTGCAACCAAACGTTGGTTTGGTTGGTGTCATTTAAAATTATATTTGCACCATTTTTGCAAAAGGTATGACTGAACACATCAAGTGGTATATCCACAAAGGAAATATAATATAAAAAGAAAAATAATAAATAATTGATGGGTTTTTTATCGAGAATTTCACCTTTTTAAAACAAGTTTTTTATTATTAAAATAAAATATTATATAATTATATTATATAATTTAATTATATATTTTTATTGTATAAAACATATAGAACATATAGTAACATATTGATAATCATTGCACAAATATTTAATAATGAAGGTAGATGATTTAAATAAAGCTTTTGTCAAAAACTCTAAGATGATAGTTATTGCTTCATTGTCTGAGCCTCTTGATTTTTAACCTTAAATCTGGATTTATTTTTAACAATATTTTTGATATCTTAAGCAAGTCCACCAGTCATGTTTGCTTTAGGGAGGTATGTACATACTGTATCTACTTCTATATAAAAAATATAGCTATTTTTATACTGGGAATCATGTGTTTGTTTTTATTTTTGCTGTTCATATACCAACCATTTGGGTATGTCATGAATAATAATTTCTTATAGAAGAATTATTAATGTGCTTACATTTTGCCCTTACTCTACAAATACAATAGATGTTGATAAACTGGATTCAGGGATCTGCGGCAAGTGAGAGCAGATGAATTTGATTTCCTCTCAGACTCTCATTGGCTGTTGCCCATCATTGTTCTTCTTACTTATTGTAGAGGAGCTCACAATACATGATTCATCGGCATGAATATCAAACAGCCTTGAAAATATCAAAGACTCAGCAAAGAGTAGAGAGTAGTTGCTAAGCTGCATTCAAATAGTTACCAAGCCCCTAAATTAGTCACCAACAGTGACACTGGGGCTAAAATCATAAAGGCTATAGGCACATAATGTGATGTAATGTAACAAACTTTTTTTTTATCATATTCCATCAAGGACAGGTTGAATACCACTACTTTATCTAATACTCTATTTTTAACCATGAAATTAAAGAGAAATTGAAGGTGTACTAAGTCTGCTCCATCACGGGGATCTCCACTGATACCTTACACATTAGTTTAAGAGACACTTTATGCAAGCGCTCTTTGAAGAACAGGGAAATACCGGTCATTAATGTCGCCTTAAAGTAAAGGCCTGTGCACTTTAGGCATGTACCTTCCGTATTCTTAATTGTGCATATACAAAATAAAAGGAGAAACACACACAGACACACTAATTAAAGTGAGCCAGGTTGTTATTCCCTTGCTTTCTCTGCTCGTTCATCTCTTTAACCCTGCAGGCTCTCTGTGTGCTTCGAGACGTTTCAGGAGCCGGTACACTGGGTCCTCACACACACACATACACTGGCACACACAAAGCTCACAGGTGGCTGGCTCTGTTCCAGTGCACAGATATGGAAGCAACCTCTGAATGAATCACACACATCCACACATAAAGGGAGATAATTCCCCTCGCCCACATGAAAGAGGCAGGCTGTGGGCCGCTCGCCAGGTCTCGGCTACCTGGAGACAAAAGAGCTGCGCCTCCGGGGGGTAGAGATGTTCATCTGGGATCCTGCATGCTGATGGATGTTGTCTACTGAATGTGTGTGTGTTTATGTGTGTGTGTGTGTGTGTGTGTGGTTGCCTGAAAGCACTGAGTGCTCCCGGCGCGCCGCTCCACCGTAGCCTGCAATTAATCTGGCCTGCCATTGATCCCAGCGGTGGGCGGTTCAGCTCACCTCTACTCACAGACAGGGAAGCAGATACACCCCAGGGAGCACAACACCACAACACCACCACCGTGCCATCGTACCACACTGCCAGTGCTGCTCTGTATCTACAGGGATCCTCAGGTGGCAATTGTATAGTGTGCTTTAGGGTGCTTTCACACCTCTTAGTTTATCTGCCAAATCGAAATCAAAGCAAAATTGATACTTTTGGTTTGCTTGTTATTTGATTTGGTTTTGTACATAATTAAACAAATCAAAGAGCAAAGCAAAAAACACTGACTGAGAGGCATGTGGGTCTGAAAATCATTTCCATTTATTGGTCAGAATTACAAAGACTGGAAACAGTCATTAAACCCTTGCCTAGTTTGTGTATCCAAATAGAAATAACCCAAGGATGGAGTCAGCAATGAATTAATGATTAGATAATTATATACAGTTGTGGTCAGAATGTTACATACACAGATATGTACATCATCATGGACACGAATGTCATGGCAATATTGAGCTTTCACTGATTTCTCCTAACTGTCCTTTTTCTGTGACAGAAGGATTGCACTGCATACATCTTTAATAGAAAAAACAAGAATTTGGTGCACAGGATTTTATTAATTTTGGGTCTTCTGAAATCAACACAGGCCCAAAATAATACATACATGGTCAAAATGTACATACAGCACACCAAATATTTGGTTAAATGTCCCTTTATGGATCTTTGTCTCAGCTGACCATAAAACTTACCCTCCAGAAGGCTCTGTCCATGTAGTCAGCTGCAAACTTTATTCAAGCTTGAAGGTGTGATTTTGGATTTTGTCATGGCATTCAACATGGTATGTAAACATATGACCGTAACTGTAAATATCTAGTGTAGCATTTTGAGTATCACATTCAGTACTTATTTTAGCTCTTTGTTTGTCTATCCAAACATCACAGTTCTGCAGCATTACAGCTCTGTCTTTTGGATTACTTTGTGCCTCACAACTACGTTAAGCAGCTCACATCTACTAAACACTGATGTATATCATGTTTGGTTCACACTGCAGTTGAATCAAATTATTTTCTCACATCAGTCTTCCATTTTTTAAAGGTTTTTGCATCATCATTTCCACCATAAACATAAAACATGCTTTATTGTACTATGTCACTTGTATACTATATAAAGCATTCAATCATGAAATTCATTCATTTATCTTTAGTAACTGGTTTAGCCTGGTCAGCGTTGTGGTGGCTTCAGAGTCTATCCCAGCAACACTTGGAGTAAAGTGTGAATACATCATGGATGGGACACCAGTCTATCACAAGGCACCATGCTCACATTCACCCCTAGGGGCAATTTAGAGTCTAATCCACCTACTGGACACTGAAGAAAAAAGAAAATCCAAACAAAGAGGACATGCAAAACTCTGCAAAGAACCCAACTTATCAGCAAACCTCTGAAGGCTGTAACACTTCCTGCTGCACCACCATGCCTCTCAAACTGTGAAATTAAAACACAGATACAGAATATGTTGTCACAATGGGTTCCACCATCATGTAATTGTGGAGATCACATGACAATTATACATCAGCATTTTCATAAAGCGACATTTCTCCATACCACAGTGTGAACATGGCGTTTTCAGATCTATCTACTTTGGAGCGCAGATTCAACAAGGTCGTTGTTGAAATACATCAAAATTTGGTGTTTTAGTGTGGATGGATTAGAAAAGATGCATTTTCTAATTGACCCATGTTAGTGTTGACTAGGCCTCATTCTCACAAAGCTGCAAAGTTCAGTGTTTGCTCTAATGATTCAGCTAATTAGCAAGACCCTCATAAGCTGAATCAGGTGTGCTGGAACCGAGGAAAATACTGACATGTGAAGTGCCAAGGGCTTGTACAATAGAAAAATTATACAGCACTGATTGGCTTGTGTTAGTGTGGACTGCAGAGAGTGCCTCTCACTATTGTGGGAACTAAGAGGGACCCAAAGCAAAATACATAAAAAAGCTCCCTCCATTGACCGCCGATGCCATATAGGCTGCTTTATGACCTGGTGATTAGTAATCATGTGTGCTTGTCTATAGATGAAGCTATAGAGCTCGTCTGATGTTGGATTCAGAGAGCAAGAGATGGCAGAGAGACTTATCAGTATGTCTGTGTTGCATTGCTCTTAATTAAAACCCCTATCAGTAGCTTTGAAGTTAATGAGTCAGTTGGGTTATAGGACGAAAGACGAAGCCAGAGGATCTCTCAATGCCTGATTGATTTTTACCTACTTTTTCCTTGTTTGATGGCATACTGAATGAGGCATCAGCAGCTGGATCCCTGTCCAGAAGTTAGAAGATGCCTAACCTTGACACTTTTTCCATACTATAAAGTAAAATTGTGTTTGGTTCCAGCACCAAAATGCTGCTGGTCTGAAACCAAGCGCAATGACAACACCTCTTCCATTGACCACCACTGAAACAATTTACCAACCAAGTGAACAGAGGTTCCTTAAGATTCCTGATGAATTTAATGATTCAGAATTGAATGCTAATAAAACACTTCAGGCAGCTACACCTTCAGAAAATAGAGCCTAAAAGCAATAAAATCTCTCATCTTTGGCATTCCTATTATCTATGACAAGCTGCTGTATGTAGACACTGGGGATAACCACAAAATAAACATCCTATTCAGACTGAATGGATTCAAAATGGATACAAATACAGATACTGCTAGAGATGGGAATGGGATTCCCATGGACAACAAAAAACAAAATGTTGTTTGATGTTGTTGTCTTTACTTTCATGTGGACATGATTGAGTTGTCAAATGTGAAGGTCAAATAAAGACCATGTTCATTAACCTGAACATGCAACATCATTAGTAACTGCTTGGTCCGGTTTAAATTTAGGATACTGGTTTATGTTTTGGGAAATAGAACCAGTTCTAATTCATTACATCACAGGCAGGTAGAAACTAAAATAATACTTTTTAATAATAAAAAGTGGGATTAAAAACAGTTCATTGACTGATATAGCTGAGGCTGAGGAAGTGTCAGATCCAGAATTCACATATCATGCTGACAGTGCTGTCATTTCCAGTGTTTCCTGAAGAGTTCATATTTAACTAAAAAGAATTTAAGCCACACCACTTCAAGTTTAATTCTGAATACAGATACAGATATAAATCGTGTATTGTGTTACATCCTATAGTAAACACTGAACGATTTGATTTTGCATTTGTTCTAGCCCTGTGATAGATTGGTGACCAGGGTATACCCTGCATCCCACCCAAAGTCGGCTGGGATTGGCTCCTGCTTCCCCTACAGCTTTCAACATGTTTTGCGATTTGCATTTTGCTACTTTGTGTTTCCCAAATAGGCAGCTCTCAGCAAGGACAGCTGGTTTGAGGGTGGCATCAACACTTTGCTGATCTAGAACCAGGAACCACTAACATCAGGGGCTGGGGGTGAGATTATCATGACCACACAAGACCAACTAAAACTTTGTGACCATCATTTAAAAAAACAAAGTTAGTTCAGCATCTAGTCTGACTACTCCAAAGCAGAAGAAGAAAAAGTGGTGATGTAGTCCACCATTGTTCTTGTGCGTCACTTTCTTACAGTGCTAGCTTAACTGGATTTTGGCTCTAGTGTGCCTACTGGTGATAGTGTCTCTGGAAAAGCCTAAGTATACAGACGGATACTGTGACGTAATGACGTGGCTGTATGGTGGCTCTCTAGCCCATGGAAAAGCAATCCAGTTGTTAGAAGGCTCATAAGTTGAACCAAATCTGCACTGGCATGAACACCAACCCAGAACTAGCACCTGGTTTGTGTTGGTGGAAATGGGGTACCAGTGTCTGAGTGGGTTTCCTCTGTGTTCTTCTGTTCCTCCCACCTGCCGAACACATGCTTGTAGGTGGATTGGCTACACTAAGTTGCCTCTAGATGTGAATAAGTGTGTGTGTGTGTGTGTGTGTGTGTGTGTGTGTGTGTGTGTGTGCTCTGTGATGGATTGGCATGTCATCCATATGGTTGAACACTCTGATCAGTGGAAGTGTAGGTAGGTAATTAAAAAGTTTCTTTTTTCCTGAACCAGCATCAGTTCTGATAAACAGTAAAAATAGGGTCTACGAAGCTATTTCTAAGTTGAGAGCTGGAGAAAAAGCATGCGTACACACACACCCACTCACATTAGACACACACAGCAGTTGAGCTCATCATGCGAGTTGAATGGGTTTAATCTGATCTTGACTGCTGTTTCTGGCTTTAGTGTGATCTCTCTTTGTGCCCTTCATATTTCAGGCAAACATTCGAGAGCCATGACCAATCTTCAATTAGCCCCATGTTATCCGGGACAGTAACCCGCTGAAGCTTTTCACATGTACTTCATTATGGCTTCACACACTCCAGGACTCCCACTGCTGCTCTGAATCAGAGTTCATTCTGCACTGCTGATAATGTTGAACAGCCAAAGAGAGCTTAACCTAAATAAATCAATCACTGCTGAATTCATATGGCCAGATGAATGCATTAGAAAGACAGCACTGACACTGTGATTATAAATAAGTGTAAGAAATTTGTATAATATTGTGTATAATCAGACTCAAAGTATAATCAGAATTAATTTATTATCCCCTAGAACACCAGTTTCTTTAATTACTTTACTGGCAATTATTTCAAACTTCCTCCAAAATTAAAAACTTTCTGTGCATTTCATATGCATAAATCATTATAATTCTTGTACAATGATAATGAATATTTGTAAGCATTTGTCAAGCCTAATAGTGTCTAATAAAGCTATAATTAAGTAATTAATTACAATCCTGGTGTGTCACTACTCATTAAAATTACATTGCATTACATTGCATGTAAAAAAAATGAATCTTGTGTAACACAAAATAGAAGAAATTAAATTAATGTTAAAAAAATTACATTACACAGATTACACAAATTTTGTACAACAAAAAAATTTGCAAGTGAAATTGAGTAAGAAAATCAACTGAAAATAAATTAATAAGGTGAAAGTAAATCACATGAGAAAGTACTTGAATTATGTAATAAATGTAAATAAATCATGCAAATTATGCAAGAAAATGAATTTAAAAATCACATTTGATTAAACAAATCATGCAGGGAGAAATTGGATGTGAAAATGAATGAATCGCATTAAAAAATCATGTGAAATCATGAACACGGACTTCATGAACATGAAACAAATGATGTTTAAAAATTATGTGAGAAAATGATTGAAGCGTGATGTTAAAAATCACATATGAAAATAAGTGAATCATTTGAAAAGAAAAATCACATGCGAAAAGAACCAAATCCAGTTTAAAAATAACGTGAAAAAAAGAATCGTTTAAAAATCACATGTGAAAATAAATGAATTTTAAAAATGCGTGAAAATATGTGAATGGTGTTTAAAAATCACATGAAAATAAATGAATTGTTTATAAATCACATGTGAATAAAAGCTAATCACGTTAAAAAAGCAGATGTGAAATTAATTATTCATGTTAAGAATAACATGAAGATATCAATCACTTAAAAATCACATGCAAATTAAACAAACCATGTGGGAAAAATCTGATAATGTGATAATGAATGAATCATGTAAAAAAAAAACACATGTGAAACTAAATGTGAAAAGATATGTGAATTGGTAAAAAAAAAAAATAACATGAAAATGAACAATTTATGTAAAAAAAAAAAAATCACATGTGAAAGTGAATGAATCATTTGAAAAGAATCGTGAAAATATTAAAACTTTCAAAAGTGAATCATTTGAAAATGACACAAATCATGTTATTTATTTAACATTTCACATTCCTTTATCCAATGACGACATTTTAAATGCTTATTATATACAAAATTGTGAATAAGTATTAGACTTGGTGTTGATCTTGATAGATTATAATAAGTATTACAGTTGCTTTATAATAGTTGACAGGTCATTATTATATTATTACTATTATTATACAACTTATTACAGCTTACTTTAAATTACAAGCACATTTAATATAATTTATGATTATGCACTGGATAGAAAGTATTACTGAAAAAAAGAACATTGGAAGCCATAAATAGATGTTTTACGACTCTGATAATTGAATGAGATGAAGCACATTTCGGAACATTTGTCTGCAATATTTACACTCGTTATTTCCCTCCACGCGGCGAGCTACGTGTTCTATTCTTATGATAATAGGAGATTGTCGTGCCCATATGCTGTCACTCTTTAAAATGCTAATTAAAAAGTGTTTAGAGAGCAGGGCGCTTTATTCTCTCCGCACAGTGAGAGCGTGGCAGAGGAGACCTGGCTATAATTAGACATGCTCAGTGTTCTACACCACTGATTAACAGGGAAAAAAACGATATTTAGTGAAATTTAGAACAAAATGTGTTTAACAGGTTGAAGGGGGGCGGGGAGTTTGATATATCTTGAGGAAACTGAAACTTGTTTCAAAGTCAAAGTGCATTAAAAGTACTTTTTTCCACCACATGATGCAGTTTAAACACCATCATCTTTTTATTTGGATACTTTGCCTTATTGTGCTTGTGTAATATCTCTCTCTCTCTCAGCTGAACTTCAGAGGCAGATTGAAAGCTTCCTTTTATTCCTCCCATTTTCTCCAACATCCTTTTCATTGTTTCCTGCCTTCAAAGTCAGTCGCTCCCCTCTTCTACTTTCCTTCCACCCCTAAGACCTTGACACTTCACTTAGATTCCGACTCTTCGCTAGCGTTTTCTTTTACCGCATTGTTGATTTCTTTGCCTTCTGCAGCTGAGTGATCTTCAAAAGGGCACCAAGAGGTGTGAGACACCTTGATGTCACCAGCGACAGATACGGCTTCTCTCTGAGGGACTCGCAAACACACAGAGAGAGACCGAGTCTGGAATCTGTTTTATGAAATGATGAAACTTTCATGAGGGGAAGGGGAAAATAAAACCACAAATTGTCCAAATGAAAAGTCACACGAACTTCACATAGACGTTTCCACATGTATAATTTATTAACATGATTCATTCATTTTCACGTCTTTCTCTCACAATTCATTTTTCACATGTGATTTTGTACATGATTTGTTCATTTTTATTTTTTTATTTTTTTTTGGCGATTCGTTCATTTTCACGTGATTCTTTTTGCACAGTATTTTCCTTTTCACATGGTTTTTATGAAAAAAAACTTTTTTTTTAATTCCATCACATTATTCATTCATTGTCACTTTTGTTTTTCAAACAATTCCTTCATTTTCCCAAACATGGTTTTTATTTCCTTAATTTTGTGACTTTTGTTACATAATTCATTTATTCTCACGTGACTTTTTTCATGATTTATTTAGACATGATTCATTTGGTTTATATGTCATGATTCTTTTATTTTCACATGTTAATTTTTCGCCTGTATGACCTGTGTTTTATATATCAAATATCATTAGTACAATGTCACATGTTTACTTGTGACCAAATGTAATTTGAGATCACATAACACGGTGAAATGCATCTTCATGTGTTTCTTTTTTCCCTGCCATGCTACCCATCAGAAAAACATGTGATCACATATGAACATACTGTTATTTTTCCTTAAGGGGAGCATAATATATGTTTTGAAATATGATTGACAGGTTTCCTGATATGACATTAGACTAGACTGATTTAAGTTGGCTAACACGCTTGTATTGCTTTGAGACCAATTCAAAAAAAAAAAAAAAAAAGCAACTGCAGCATCAACCAGCCTCATCCCTCAACATAAGCAATGCCCTTTGAATTTGCTCATGGCTCAGTTTTGTGAAATAGCCTCCACTCAGCAGAAAAGATCTAAACGCGAGCAGAAATTAAAATTAAAGCTGGAAGACAGGGTTGAAAGCAGAGTTTTCACTGAGACTCTTCAAAGGCAGTGGCTGCAAATCCCTGACTTGTTCCATCTATCCAGGCCTTCTCAAGCTGATGCACGCCGGCCTTCGGAAAATGACTTCTCTCATCCCTGAGGTGCAATTCTGTGCAGTGAGAGACATCTGTATGGACATGGAAGTTCTTCCAAAGATCATGCTTTGTTCTGGAGACTCCCCCCCTACTCCTTACATTCTCCTCTCCAGCTCCATCTCCCTACGGCTTCTGCATCAACGTAATTGGAGATCATTACCCAGCCACAATGCATCTTGACGGAGCCTGGGTCCCATAATGGAGCTGAATAGCGGGGCGCACTTCAGCGTGTGCCGTCTGGGCGAACGCAAGAGCCGGGGAGTGGCTGAAGAACATCCAAATTGAAATGAAGTGGAGATTTCCTGTCCATAATACCATTGGCTGGCCCGAGTAGGACGAAACCGCTGTAGATTACTGGCTTACATACAACCACTCTTGTGTTTTTGTGTTTCCTTTTCTTTTTTTTTCTTTTTTTTTTTTTTGCTCCGGCTGAAGTGGGGTTGGGGGGTTGCCTCTGCACTTCAAAAGAATTTGTAACAAACCTAATTCATCTGAAGCGTAGGATGAGCTGGTAAGAAAGATGAAAGATGAAAGTCTGTTGGCATGGAAACTGAAAGCACATCAGTGCCTCGTGGTACACAAAAGGCAGCCGGCGATGCCGTGTCTCTGAAAGCGACCCGCAATGGTTTTCAGCAGCATCACCGAATTGTTAAGAAAATTACCCAATTATGATTATGAAGAAAGTTCAATGTGGAGGATTTTTTTTGTATGCTATGTGGAGTATTTTAGTAAAAAGAATTTATTTTACTGGTTCTGACTATTGTTTATGTTCAAATATGTATGTTCAAATGTTATGTTCAAATATTTTATATACACGATATCTAAACCAGTCCCGGTTTAGATCATAATTTAAACATTGCATGTTCTAGAAAAATCTGGAGTTCTTTTTATTTTATTTTATTTTATTTGCAATTTATATCATATTGGATTTATTATTGGTTTTATTAGTCAGTGGAGTAATGAATATATCAGACTGCCAAAAGTAATCTCGCTGTGTGTTGATCACAGGTGTGCACAGTAAGAGTTAATTGAAAGAGGGGATGATAGAGAGAGAGAGTGAGGGAGAGAGAGAGAGATAGAGAGAGAGAGAGAGAGAGAGAGAGAGAGAGCGAGAGAGAGAGAGCACGTTTGTGTGTGCTTGTGTGTGCGTGCGCACCTGCATGTGTGTGTGAGATCTCTGAAAGGGGAATTCCACACCTTAAGGCAGTACTGGCATCATTTACTATGCAGAACTCAAGCTAGCTTAATTTCTCTTTCACTCACTTACAGTGCATGCACACACACACACACACACACACACACACATGCACGCAACAGCTCAGTTTCAGTGGTAATATCACACACAGAGGCGTGCACCAGTGAAAACATACTCTCGCACATTGCTGCTCACCACATGAAACATTTTCACCCAAATGCATGTTTGCAACTTGTAATTTTCCATCAACCACCACTTTAACTAAAAGCACACTGCTGGAGTAATTACAAGGATGTTTTTAGGCACTGAACAAGATCAGGATGTGTGTGTGTGTATGTATGTATGTGTACATGTTTGTGTGTGTGTGTGTGTGTGTGTGTGTGTGTGTGAATGTTCGTACGTGGGCAATTTTGTGTCTCTCAAGAAAATGCATGCATTTTTGTGTGTCAAAGAACTGTAGGAGGAAAACAACAGTGTTAGACCATACATTAGGTTTCCTACAAAAAAACAACTCAGATTACACATGCATGACTCTTGCTCAGCTCAACGCTTTAGCAGAAAAGTAGATACATTTCTCATGTTAGTATTTGAGTATCATGTGATTGTATGTGGAAACATGTCCTGATATTGCATGTGAACTGATGTGAAATTTAATTAATCATTTGAGAAAGCGCATATGAAAATAAAACGTAACTGTAAAAAAAATGTAAAAAAAAAAGTTATATACGAAATTAAATGAATGATGCGAAGAAAACACCTGAAAAATCAAACTGCACAGTGAAAATAACTGACATGAACTACATAATACTATTTGAACTGTGAAAATAAAATATAACATAAATAACAATAATAAATAAAATCATTGCAAAAATCATGGGGGAAAAAATCAGAAATTGCACTACGTGTGCTATAACTGTGACAATAAAATAGGTGAAGCATCTAAAAAATTTAGATACTATCTAAAAATTTCATATTATTCGCATGTGAAGTTGGTGTGACTTTTCTGTAGCATTTTTCATGTACGCTCCCGAGTACAGCAGTTTGATCTCTCTGTAACTCCTCCAGTGTCACACACGCACAGCAGAAGACTAACTTCAAAAGCTCTCACTGACGTGTTTTAAAGAACATTGCTATATTCATCTCCAGATGAAGGATAAAAATATAAATGAAATGTAAAATATGAAAGCGAAACAGGTCTGTGTCGGGCTGACAGAAGAACGTAGGGTGAGAATAGCGTCTTTTTCCACTTCTTTCAGAGTTTGTGACACACTGTGACAAAGTGAGAGCTTTATATATATAGCAAAGTGATTTTTCTTTTCATTTTAGACATTTTTTACAGTGTACATAGTATACAGTAAATTATCCACAGTCCGCTACCACAAATTGGCACACTTCATCACTTCATTTTGACCTGTAGATCAAACTTCTATGGTTGTATAGTTATTATTAACTTCCTCCTGATGTGCTTGGAGTGTCTTAACTTTTATGTGCACTTACTAACACTTTGGCTTGACAGAAAAAGATTGAAGATACTGTTTTCCTCCCAATTAAAACTTTCCTCAGAGCCTGACACTCGTTATGGTGCTGTAGCCCTGTCCATTAACTGTCTCACATTGTGTTTGTGTGTGTGCAAAAAAAACAAAAAACACAGCGAGTAGTAGCCGGGAGGGATTGCTGCTGAAAACGAACAACAGCCAGTGAAACCAATTTGCATGATGAAGCAACAAGATTTCACCAGTCGTCTTGATTGTTTCTACTACTAAACATTAAAAGGATCTGGATGTCTGACAAACCTTTAGGTATATTTATCCTACTTTTTTTTAGATCTCAGCTAAGAGCCCTGACACAACAAGCTAACAGCTATCGGCCACCATCAAGCGTTTCTAGCTGTCTGAAGTATCTGCTTTGTGTTATTGCAACATATCTGAAATCATTTTCACTCATTTACCCTTGTCAGTTAGCTGATTTAATAGGTTGAATCAGAATTAGAAGCCCGACAAGTAGAGTGAAAGCTCTCTGATTTAGTAGAAATGAGCGAAGCAAGCGAACGGTACTCTCATGACATTCTCTTAGTACTCTAATGATGGAAGGTTTCATCTGTAAATGACTGAGCAGGCTATTACTATGTTAGAATCAGATTCATAGTGCCAGAAAAATGGTATATATGTATTTGGATGTCAGACACTGATTACACTGCACAACAATTCTTTTTTGATAAGTCTTGCTTCCTGAAAAGTTTTTGCTGATTGTGACAGGTACCTACTGGGGATGCACAAATATAGTTTTGGTTTTA
>JAQMYM010000025.1:481674-514305 GCA_030014255.1 Parauchenoglanis ngamensis
GTGTGTGTGTGTGTGTGTGTGTGTGTGTGTGTGTGTGTGTGTGTGTGTGTGTGTGTGTGTGTGTGTGTGTGTGCTCTCTTGGGCTCAGGCTGGTGCGGGTCTGATCGCAAGGCTTCTGAGGGAAGTTTGAAGTGTTCGGCCCTTTGAGAGCTCTTAAAAGGCCAGAGCTGAGCTCTCATCATGGATGTTGTGAAGTTCAGATAAACTTCCAAAAGTTTTGCAGCCCTGGAAAAAAGTTTTCAAAAAAAAAAGAGAAAGAAAGAAAAAAAACTCTCAGCCATTAATGTGAGTTATGCTGCCTCGCTGTGTCAAAAGGATCATCTACACAAAAATAAGGTGTTTCTACGTGATCCCGCTCTATTCAGTTAGACATATTTGAGGGCTTAAGGTTCAAAAAGCGTGAACTATTTGGACTCGCTTTGGCATTTTGCAGACTAGATGTAGCAACGAGCATCACAGCAAGCAACTGCCAAACAACTGCCAAGCCAGTTATGTGGAAGAAATTACAGAAGTCCCATTTAATTAGGTCACTATATTTGGTGAACTTACTTTTGATTCACTGCTTGATTGTTTGTTTGTTTTTTTAGTGTAATCCCAGTACCGTGGGTTTGTGCTGATGAAAATGTATATCTTCGCAAAAGAATAGTTTTTCTTTTTGTAGTATTAAAAAGGTGTTGACATCCAACTGGAATAGGAACATGTTGCAAGAATGTGTCTTTTATTTTTTTCTGTCTGCATCAGCCAAGAAACTCAGAAACTCACTGTTCCTAGGCATTTCCTGTTAGGCAACAGGTTTCCTATCCCAGTATCATTTGTTTAATTCCCACAGGCTGAGGAAAATGCTTCTAATGTTCTAGATAGATAGATAGATAGATAGATAGATAGATAGATAGATGTATGCTATATCTATATCCTATATCCTATATCCTGTATAGATAGAGATATATACAGGTCAACACCTGTATATAAGCTCATTTATGCAGTTTTCCAATCAGCCAATCATGTAGCGTCAGCACAATGTATAAAATTATTCAGATACAGGTCAAGCGCTTCAGTTATTGGTACCAGATGGACTGGTTTGAGTATTTCAGAAACTGCTGATCTCCTGGGAATTTCACACACAACAGTCTCTAGAGTTTACACAGAATGGTGCGACAAACAAAAATCATTTTGTGAGGGACAGTTCTGTGGGCAGAAAATGACTAGAGAGATCAGAAGAAAATGGCCAGATTGGTCCGAGCTGCCAGGAAGGATCTAGTAACTCATATATTCACTCATTACCACTGTGGTGAGCAGAAAAGCATCTCAGCATGCACAAAATATCGGTGAAAATATCAAAAAAGTCTGTGTGCAAAAATGATTTTATGGTAAAAAAATAAAACTTGTTGTATCTTTCTGGAATGACCTGTTGATGAAAATTCATTATTTCCAGGATTGCTGCGTTCACTTCTGTAAACACCAGTGTCACAGATTACTTTGTAAATATTTATAGTCTGAGCTGTACAGGCACTCAAACATTTTTCAGAAAAGTCATTAACGTCATCTGCAAAACCAAATCAACCTTATGGTGCTTGGACCCTTATGATCTCGACTATTGTTTATGTTTTGTTATTTATTATTTAGTGCTATTTTTTTCACACTGAGTTTTTTCACTCAGTAAATAATCTGATGACAACAACAACAACAAAAAATCCGATTTGGGCAATAATTCATTCATCACATTCTTAGGTCTACAGGGGATACTCAAGAATTAGATTTCTTTCTAAATACATTATGTACACACATCAATTTGGACTGACTAAAACCACCAAAGAAGATTAACCTGTTTATTTACAAGTTTGCTTGCCACCATTTGAGGGTTTAGTGTTGAATTAACTGCAAGTCTAGGGTTAGGTTTGCATCTGAATCAGCTCTCCTATCCACTTTTGTTGGCACACATGCACAGATATAAAAAAATTAAAGGTGACAGATTAAGTGCATATACTGTATATAAAGATTAATCTAATTACTGTGCTAAAACCTTTATTAGTGTCTCTCTTAGATATTAGACACTGTAACAGCTTCCAATATGACACTAATATGCCATTTAGAGTACATGACCATTTAACTGGGTCACTTCCAAAATCAAAGACTGATTTTGACATTATAAAAGACAAATAGCTGTCTAGTTAAATAAGAAATAAAACTCTGGCTTCTAAAAAATGTGGCTTACTGTTCTCTAAGAAGCATTTTGTTCTTCTTATATCACAGCAATTTTTCAATGATTAAATTAATTTTATTTATTAATGAATGGCACATTGTGATTTTGATCAATTTATTGTTACATGTAATGCTGTGGAATTTGCACAAAACTAGTAATCATGAAATTACTTAAAGTATAGCAGCTATTAACAGACATTCCCTTACTAATATCTATTTTTTTCCCTCTCTGGATGTTAAAGGGTCACCATTTTTGATACCATCGATATTCCATAAACAATCTGCAGCAATCTGGCAACATCCCAGGCCATTCATCTTAAATTATAACATAAAGTTTAATTTGTCAAAATATTTATATTTTAAATTTTTTTACCAATCCATTCAGTTTTTGTATGGTTATCCTGTATATAATGGACCCGAACAGGCCTCGGCTGTCTCATGGGCGGTCACGAAGGAAAGAAAACGTGAGGCATAATTAGTTCGAAGCATCCACAAGCAAAAAATTTGAGATTTGAGGTTTTGAAGGGATCAATAACAGTGACTTTGTGGAGGTTTTGCTCCACAGAGAGCGAACAGAGTAGCAGTTACATGCTTTCAAGTCAAAAACAATGAATTGAATTCTGGGAAGGTGATCATGGAACCAGAAAGCACAAACTTCTCTATCTTGAAGAATGTTACAGAGCACTATCATTGGAGACTCCTTCCATAAATAAACGTCTCCTTACAGAAATCTTCGCCATTTAAACAATCTTTGTTAAATCACCACACATTAAAAAACATCAGTTAATTGTTAGTTAGTTTACCTGGGTCATTTTTTATTACAAAAACATTAAAGTATTAGAACAAGCACATTAATATAAACTTGTGGTTTGTATTATAGCAGTAATATTGGCTGCTGTACTAGAAAATGAGTAAAACCTTTTGACCAATCAGTATCAAGAATTCATTAGAGGTATAGCGTTTGATTTTAGTAAAGATTTTAGATACGTGTTTGAACAATCATGAATTGTGGTTCATTTGTGTTGGCTATTTTGCACTGAGTTAAAAAAAAAGAGGGCTGAACATGTCGCAGTGAAACTCTATAGCAGTTGCTTATAGAGAGTGCACACATATCAATGACTAAGGGAAAACACCAGAAGGGCAAATAAGCAAAATGTTCTGTGGTGATTAGATAGATATACTGCAATTCTTCCATTACAACCCTAAACCAGGCAAGATGAAAAAGCTCCATTTGGTAAGAGAGTCCGGCTATTACCCATCTCCAATTAGAGTGGATGGGTGTACTGTTCTTGCTCTGGCTTAATCCTCTCTTAAATTAGAAGAGCGGCAGCCAGCCTCTCAGAGCGATGCATACGGTCCACTCGCTCACCGCTTTTCATTATGTGTACAAAAACCAGACACACACGCTTGCACAGTGGCTCACAAAGCATGAGGCGTCAGTCATCTCAGAGATTGTGTTGCCTCTTGGGTTCAAACCAGGATTTGTACACTCAAGCAAAACATCTTTCAGCTCCTCTTTTGTCCAACCAATTTATCCAGGAGGCAAAGGAGTGAGAGCTAACCCCACCATTACGATGAGTCTCTTCTACTGCTTCCGTCGTAGGTAACATGACTTTTATATCCAGAGATCGGAGACACAGTTGCTATGATTGATACAATGTTGAACCACGGAAAAGCTTTAGGAAATGAAATGTGTCTGGGATGCACCACAGATTGATGTGCTTGAAAAACACAAGCACAAAGGATTGCAGTAGTTTCCAGCCTTGCTGTGTTTATAATAACCTGAACCAAAAACGTTGCGCATTGGTTTACTAGTTTGTATTTAGTTTGCATTAACATTTCTCTGGATGAAGTTTCAATGGTTTCAATAGGTTTCAGCCATATAAAGTAGCGATCAGCACCGGATTTTGGTTATCCAGGCTGGAATTAATGACTGTTTTGAAGGTTTAAAAAAATCTTTTTGGTGCTAAGCCAACTGATTTACGAAAAATTAAGAAGAAAGCAAGAAGATCAATAGAGTTTGTTTCACTCTCAAAATCCCTTTGCTTTATGTTCCATTTGAAGTCCGTAGTCGGGGGGGCACGTTCGTTGAGAATCAAAGGGCTGTCATTTATCTTTTAGTTTCTCGAGATCATGCTATGGTTTAAGACTTTAAAAGTAATTATCCACATATGAACAGCAAATTTGAGTGGATAGTCTTCGACTGTTTGCCTCGCACAAACCATGGCGATGCCAAATATGGCGCTGTAATTAAGCTCATCGCCTGGCACCAGGGTGCCTCATCTACCAACAGAATGCAGCACTGTCATCACATCAGGATTCACCATCAGCTTTCATGTCCTTATAGAGAAAAGAGCTTCAAGACACAGCTGAGCTGAGCAATCCAAGCAAACACACATTCACCAAACTGCACAGAGAAAACAACTTAGCAGAGCTGTATATTATTCTGAGGGGTTCCAGAGTAAATAAATACAGTCTGTCAGAAAGTCTGCGGTATAATGTCATTTTTCAGACGATCTCCGCTCTCATCCCACAGAAGAGTCATTCTCCAATCAAAAGGCTTCCCTCATGACCACACAAATGATACACTGTGGTACCAGAGCAGTGCTATAAGCAGATCGAGAAACCAAACCGTAACCTTGACTGAGCTTATTGAGACTCCGATCCAGCACTTTACTGTGGCTTTTAGTCATTCTCTCTCTCTGGTTCCATCTGGCTCGTCTGGCCGGGCCCCTTGGAGGGCACAAAGGACGGATTACTGCAGCTGCCAGTCACGTTAAAACCCTCAGCCGCTGCCGTCTTCGGCCCGCATCCTTGTCTATCACAAAGGGACATCATTACCATCGTACAATGGAGCCCTCTGCCATCAGCCACACACTCACACACTCCTTCTTCAAGAACACACCAATGACGTGAGAGGACAAAGAAAAAGAGCCATGAAATATTCAGATTAAATCCAGATCTCCATAATGTGATTTGAGACGCTCTTACTCTTGACGTAGCCAGAAAAACGCCATCTGATTTAACATGTAGTGTTGCCGCTGACCTGACCAGTGGTGATGGAGACCTTGAACATTAACATGTAAGAAAGCAATTCCATGAACAGATTTATTTGATGAACTGTTCAAATATTAGGCTCATTATTCAAACGTGAATTCGGGTGATTTATTGCAGAGAGCTTTTACTTCCTGAACTTTCCATTGACAGAACACGTTAGGTCCATGTTAAGATTATTTATAGCCCTATTTGTTTTTCAAGATTTGGATTAAACCCACTCAGTTCATGCTAATAACTGTAAGATCTCAATAATAAGAAATTTGGTAATGGTGGTTTGTGTTTCCACAGCGGTAACAAATGAAAATATCACTTTGACATAACTAGTGACCTCCAACCCAGCCAATGATATGATTAATATCCTCATTTCTTTCCAAACCAAAGAAATTGTTGTAGGCTGTGCATGTGCTTTATCTTATTCCTGGACAGGTTTTTACAGTTTCTGAGTACAGACATGATCAAACACAACACATTATCATCGATTACACGTTCATAAACTCATACAAATGTAGATAATTTAACTCATATTAAGAATATTACAAGGGAAAACGTTAGGGTTAGGGTCATGTTAAATAACACGATGTTTAATAAAACAAGGATATTTTCCATAATTTTATCTTTGATCAAATGAAATGAAAAAAACTTTTTCATGCAGATTACTACACCCAAGCCAAATTATTAATAATAAATTAATAAATAATAAAAAACAAATGCTTGAAAATAATTGAATTTCCCACGCAACAATAGTCTCTGCCTTGATATTACACCCTTTGAAAATGTCTCTTTGTTTCTGAATGGCTGCATTTGATCTGCTGCAGACTGAAAAAACAAAAATAAACCACGCAAATGAAATCAGTATAAACTCCATAAAGTATAAAGTCCATTTCTTTGCTTCGCACTTCACACAAACCTTTGAGTGAGACGCAAGGGCTGAAGTAAGCTATGGTTTATCTCAACAGATGCTAGGCTTCTAAAGCAGTGTGAGTGTAGGGAGTATGGATGTGTATGTGGTAGTGTTGGGGATTAATTTTGTCTACCCCTGGGATCCAATCCACTGCCTCTCAGCGCTGCCCTCAGGAAATACTGGTATTAACAGAAATGATTCAGAGTGGACTGGAGTGTCGTATTGTGCTGTTTCGTCCCTCCTCTGGTGAATTCATGGGTTAGGGGTGATGTTTTAGGGACTCAATGAGGACAGGGCCTGTACGGAACACCGGGCTCCGAGGATTTACACAGCAGTGTCGCTTCCCTTTGGTGCCAAAAAGAAAAAATCCCCCAACTGTCTCCATTTCTGTTTGTGTGGTGTGATGAGTTTGTCATATTCCATCATCAATAAACTGCACTGAACTTTGCTTAATAGTCTTTATTGATTCCAGTTTTCATGGCTCACGTGCTGACAGGATAAAATGTCAACAACAAAAATAAAGATGTTTCATTTGATGCCACAACGAAGAAAACTGGAAACACACAGCGTGACGTCTTTGGAACAGGATCTCTAGATCTCCTCTGGTCCTTAATGGTAACCACAGAGTGTGTTCTCCTCTCTCCTTTCATCCCATGGAAAATGTGGCTAGTCGAGAAGAGAGTCTTTTCCCCATGGAGGTTACCGTACCCCTGGGAGGCCACATCACACACCATAGCCACCGAGAGCGCAGGATCAGATCCAATAAATATCTCTTCTTTAATGACATCCTTTTCTCCTTGCGTTTGATCAGGAACTCCTCTGCCATTGTTGGTTTTGATTAGCTTAAACTGCTTAAGTCGTGACAAGTCCAGAGCGATTGCGCAGACGGCTCTTAAACCACACGGGCACAGTTTGCCTCTTTATTGGTAACATAATGGGAGAGTTTTACGATGCTAGCAGAGCTGTGCGTTCACACACGTTTGGCCTGTTCTTGGAGTGTTACACAGTCAGTGGGAGATCATCCATATTTTTTTTTTTAGCAATGATCTGCGTCTGGAAAAGCCATAATGTGTTTTATTGGTGCACAGGGGGAGTTCTGGATCACCAATTTGAGATTAAAACCAGGCGTGATGTCAAGGTACAGCTCTGAAGAAGTGCGGCACTTTGAACGTGTCGACCTGAGCATGTAAACGTCCACGCAGAAAGGAAATATCTGTATGCTTATATGAAATAAATGACAGAAATTTAGACTGATTGTGTCTCAGTCTTGATCTCTAAAACTCTGTTTGTGTGTGTGTGTACATCAACGCGACTCTCTCACCAGCTGAATCGGCTCTCTCCAGACAAATCAAAGTCCCAGAATCGGCTAAACAGCCTTCAGATGAAGAAATGGAGAAAGCCCATCGGGTATGGTGTGTTTACCAGAGCACAGGAGGAATCAAAGCATGGACATGGCGTCTGGAGGCATTAAGGAGGAGGAGCAGGCTTGGGAAGAAGAAGTCTGAGTGATGAGGAGGAGATAGAAGATGGAGGAAGGCCAAGTGATGAGACCAAGGAGCCTTGGGAAGTAAAAAAAAGGACATCAGAGCGAGCCCACCCAAGCATGTAAACGCTGTAAACAAACTGTTGGGGCATGTTTTTTCCCTTAGTGTTTACCCACCAAACCCCAAGTCGACAGGCTTCATAACACGCATGGTAGCAAATATTTACAGAACCGTCCTCAGTGGGTTTTAGTATAGAACGTTATCATCTTTCTGTATTGGGTCATGTTGGAGATTTGAGATTAAATCTCTTTAATCATAAACAAGCACGGTGAAAATCTAGCTCCAGGGCTGACAAGAAGACATAAGTGAGAATCAAGTGCTCATCGCTGTAAACACTTAAAGCAGGGCCTGCTCTACTTCTCTCGTACGGCAAGTGGGCCAAAAACGTTTTTCAAGTAACCTTTTGGTTCGATATGAAACCATCTGTTTTCAAGCAAAGGTATGACTAGCCTGGTGTGTAACAGTAAACCGAGCATGACAAATGCACTGTCAGAACAACGAGAAACTAAACTGCACACTGTGATTAGTTGTACTGGACAAGTTTTTTGATAAGAGTGGAATGTATCATGGGATTATGATAAACTGATACACTCTCTACTTTCTAGTCTGCATTCCTATGATTTATTCAAAGCAAATGTCAAGAAGTGGAAATCAAACACTTAATAATATAAGAGTAAGCCATATAAAATTTAGCAGTTTAGCATTTAAAATGCTTTTGATAAATAAATACATACATACATGAATACATACACTTATAGGTTGTGAAAAAAATATTTTTCATAAATACATAATTGTTTTTACACATACACCAATTGTAGTCAATAAGCCAAGACATGTTTGATGTCAAACATTTGTTGTTGTTTTTTTGTTTTTTTTAAGAGGCTAAAATATTAGCTATCAAATAAGAGAAGTTAATGACTAGCAGCTTACAATAATGCAAACGGAAAATTGTTTTAAAGAAACAAATTAATAATAATATATATCCAGATATATAAAACAAACTCCAAATTTATCCTCACAAACAAGTCTGCTGTTTGGCTGCTATGACTGCTCATAGCTATGCAGTGTCCTTTTCTTTGTTTTTAAAGCTCACATTGTGTCATACAGTGTTAAAAACCACATCAGGACGTCTGTTTGAGTGTGTGATGATTTAAAAATAAAGTTTGCAAGTTGCTAAATTGCTAGCTAGAAGCGTCTCTTACTTGTTATCAACATTAGCCTCCTAACAATCTAAGTATCAGTCTAAAATAACTATGGTTAGGCTTGGGGTTTGTTACTTTTCATAACAAACATGTCTTCAGTGATGGATAGCCTCCATTTGGTATACATTTAGCAGTTGAGGAAATGTGTTAAACCATCTCAGGCAATAATATCTTATTTTACAAGCTTACTTTGCTGCGTTGTTTCCCCAATGAGCAGGGTTGAGTTTTAAATTCATAACTTGTTTTCAACCTATAATTTGACTAGCAGGGTTACTTTGAAAGTGACCTTATCATATACAGTATAAAGAAAACCAGTGACAGAACTTCTTTCCATCTTGCGGAAATTTGGATGATGTAACTTCCTGTTGAACATGTGGCTTTCGGAATATTCCAAATATTCAACAGTCTCATTCAGTCAGAACTAAAACCCTACATTTTCATATCCTATAATGGACGACTCGTGGAAAAGGATGTTCCAAGTATGAGATGTTAAATTGATTCACAAACATATGGAAAATAATATTTTTAAGTATTTAATGAAATTGAATATGAAGTGTACTTATAGTAGGGGGAAATGCTTTTCTTCTACCTGCAGTAGAGGTTTTATTCTTGTTTAAAAGTTATTCATATGAAAAATTTTATATAGATTGTTGGACAATTTACGCGTGTTTTACCTTTACTTATTTATATATGAATAAATGTATTATCAGTAGCATATAAATGTGCGCCCTAGTTGTGGAATTAACCATCGCTCCTGTTCTTGTTCTGTCATCTCTAAAGTGGCTCACATACATGTTGTGTCCTCAATCCTGAGCTAAGTCAGGATTTGCAATGGATCTAGCAGAAAAGTTGAAAAGCAGACGTGACTTACATACTGCTGGCACCGGAGATGAAAAGGAACAGACAGGCAGGTAAGCCAAACACATTGAACAGGACACATTTATTATCACTAATGAGTCGTGTTTCCCTGCTTTGGATCTTCAGACTTAATGGTTTTTGTTTAGTAATGTCACTTGCCGGTAGGGAATTTCCAAAGTGTTTTTATTGACATTTTAGAGTTTGAATGAAGCCTTTCAACTCCACATTGTGCTCAAGTGAGAGGGTCTGTAACTAATCCACGGCTGAGTTTTTGGCGTCGTGTGTTCGGGAAAGGCCTTCGTCAAGGAGCTGCTCATGGGATTTGGTTAGAATCTGCTCCGAATGAGAGAAATCAATCAGAGCCCTTCAGCTGCACACTTCAGTGCTTGGGAGCTATTCTGTAAGCACTTAGTCATTTATTTTTAACAAAGGGGGGCGAGTGTGTTTTACTCCTACACTGGTTAACAGCACATGCAGACACACAGGCTGATGACAGACGTGCGTAAATATTGCTGAACCTGACACAGCACACAAACAGACTTAAAAAATCATTACTTTGAAGTGCCGATGCACCGCAAAAAAAATAATTATTCAATAGCTAACTCACTGGTTCACAACCTTGTGGTCACCTGACATGCAGCTGGGATTTGCAGGGGATTTTTGTCAGCCATTAGGTTCAATTAACTTCTTAGGAAATATTTAAATATAATATTAATAATTGAAAGGTGTCAACATTTTGTTAACCTGGTTATATATTCCATTTGGAAAGCCTCTTAAGCCTATTTTATCATCCAAAACACTGCCACTGACTTTATTATCAGAGCTGCTCTTCTAGAAAATAAGTTGACACTGTCTGACCAATCAGATTTTGGAATTAAACAGTACTATGGTATAATTATATGAAATCTTTTGACCTGCATGTACATGAGTACATTCTACTGAATGTGTAGGTGGTGGTTTAAAAAAAAATAGCAAGAAAATGTAATTAGTGAAATCTAAATCTAGTAAGGTTTTTTAGGTATACAATTTAGCGAGTGGTATGACTTTACAACGACAGTAATAACAACTGTAAAAAAAATAAAAATAAGGGGTCGGGTTAAAAAAAAAATTTGGGCCTTTAAAATGGGAAAAAAAAGGTTGAGGACTTCCAAGTTAACTCCTCTTGGATGGTTGATTGTAAATATATTGATTAGTGTAGGGGTCAAATTTCTTAAAAATCGCCTAAAGTTTACATTTAAACTTTCTCAACTTTGCATACAACGTAACATGTTACGAAAACCCCTTAAGTGTTGCGTCAGTGTTTGTAAACAAGTAAGAAATGCACACAGCCTGGTTGCAAAAAGACCTGAGGTAGCTAGCAACCTGATGCTGAATGGTTATAATCTGACTGAAGAATCTACCAAGAACTTTATTTAGGAACTAGATTGACATTAGCGACAATGTTATCAAAAAACAGGGAACGCTAAACTAAAACTTTCAATTGGTGTAACCCCCAGTGATTAAATGATGCTAAGTGGTTGCGATGATCAGACATCTATACGAATTGCCTAGAAACTGTGAGAGTTTACACTAGAGAGAAATTGAAGGCATACAAGACTCTTAACACTTACAACTTTTGTTGTTTGTGGGCACGTGAAAAACATAACGGTTTACGATTACAACATCAGTGACATCATGACAGTAGGCTGGTTTCTATGAAGCTGCTTAATGTGCAAATTTAATTGCTAACTGAACAAAACAAGTAAAGGAAATGTTTATTTGCTCACATAACATGAAGTGGTTTTTCAGACAAAGCAGTATTTCACAATATTGAAACGGAAACACATTTTACACATTTAAGTCACATGACATGATATGAGGAGGTGGTGGATGCAATCAAAATCACTGTGCTAACACTTATCAGGTGTCGGAGAGCCATCACCATGTCTAATTCAAATGACTATCAGCAGAGGAGAAAACCCAGCTCTAACTGATAACATCACTCAACAGAAACACAGACCACTCACAATGGTGTTTTGTCGACTTTTTAAAAAAAAAATTGCTTCTATTCTGAGTGACGTTCATTGCTCAGGGGTCTATTGGCTCAGTTTCTAATCTCACAAAATATACTTAAATTTATCCTAAGCCATCTATAGTTTAATGAGCATATTCAAGGATAATTTTTTTAAAGGTGTCAGTACCACTGTGATATTATTTTACGATACTTAAGGACACAACATTAGGATACATTAGGAGGTCCTAAGTTCTCTCTCTCTCTCTGTCTCACTCTCTCTCTCTCTCGCACACACACACATTGTATCCCGTCTATTTACTGTTTACCCTGCATACTGGCGGTGATGAGATACAGACGCTAAATCACTGATAGCACCGGGAACAAAGCTTGTTTGATCTTTCAGTGAGTATGTGCGCGCGTGTGTGCTTGATTACAGGCTGGACAAGGCCATGTGACCCCTCAGCAGGTCGAGCATGACCTTTGACACCTTCCCAGCAGGCCTTGATGCAAACCCAATGCATCCGCCAATAAGACGGCGGGATGAAAGGACGGGTCCGATGCACTGAGCAACGAGATTTCCTCTCTCTTTCTCACACACACACACACACACAAACACACACACACACATACACACACAGATGCATGTATATACCCTATACAGACAGTCAGCATACATTACGCACTCTCTAAGACTCTGAATATTAGCATGTGCTTCTGTGTGACGCCATTTCTCTAGTCAAAGCACAGACTGTATTGAGAAACTTTTTTTTAATTATTCCCTTCTGAGATTTTGTGTGTAAGTCAGGTTTTATGCATCATACATTGCTGCTTTTAACATATGAACTTTGCAAGTATGTATTTAACTTGAGATAATGACAGAGACGTGTCACATGGAACTGACGTGCAAGTGCTCTTAAATTATAGGAAATGAACTTAAGAATGTAAGCACTTTTTTTAGATCAATCAACATACAGGCATGTTCACTTGTTAAATCTGTAACACTGACTGTACAGTTTGATATATTTTGAGGAGGGAAATATACATCACTCATTATGGTCAGCTGGCTTGACTGCTAACAAAAGACAAACATGGAGGAGTCCATTTTTCTCCTCGAACCCACATTGGTCAAATATGCCGTAATTCGGTGGAACTTGGAATTAGCAGGAGGATATTTAAAAATCTTTGTGAAGGTACTCAACTGACAGGTTAACAAAATGCATCATTGTGTCAAAAGAACGTTAATGTTATTAATACACTTAAATAAATATTACATGATATTCCATTTCTCTTTCACAAAGGTGTTTTTTTAATAACTTTAGTTTTTTTTTTAAATTAGTTTATTTAGTTATACTAATAATTTTAGTAAAAAATTTAAAGTGCAAACCATTTGAATTAGAATTCTAACATTTGTTAAATAAAAAAATGAAAACCAATTAACAGGAGAATTTAATCTCCTGTTAAATTAAAAATATGCCTTGCTGTTTTGAAAAAGCTTTCTATCTTTGACCTATATGAGACAGACCTATATGACCACACACTCTTAGGAAAAAGGCGGTTTTAAGAGTTCTTAGCTTTCATTCTACTTCATCTTACTGGGAAAACCATCTGCTGTAAATTTAGATTAAAAAAACGCTTTTTAAAGTTCCTAGATTGGACTTTTTTTTTCTCTAAGAGTCTATACGGAATATTTACACACATTGATAACCCACTTTTCAGGAAAAGTCCTAAAAATGCTGCATATGAAAAATTATTTCATTACAAGAAAAATCTGTTACCAGGGGAGATGCTACATTTTCATCATGCTCACATTGTTTATCCGCTAATGAACTCAGTTTGCTATGAATATTTCATTGCACTTTAATTGTACTGGCCTTGATTCTTTAGCTCTCACCAGATGTTTCTAACAGAGCCCAGTTTCCTCATACAGCAGCCGTGGAGAGACAGATCAGAAGATTCCCACTGTCCTAATGGAGATAATCAAAAAGACATGTGTGTGTGTGTGTGTGTGCGTGTGTGCGTGCGTGCGTGCGTGCGTGCGTGTGGACATCAATACCACAGTATGCAGTAAGTCAGATATGCATATGTGCAATATGTCCACATATATTGCCTACAATTGCATCATATTCAACTGGACGTTCAGTAAATCCTCACATTACTCCAGTTACATATTTTATTTCTGAGTGTGTATTCATGGAAGAATAGGGAAAGGGACTTTACTCTGCTCTTTTTGCTCTGATTCATAATTCTCATATAAAAATGATTACAAACACATGGCTATGTCTAGATATCTTACATACAGCATTATGATGTCTAAGTAATAAAATGTATACAATCCATATTCCACATTCATCTTACAACTACTTTAACTCACTTAACTAACTGAATATTTATTCAGTTACTTCTCTATAATTCTGCACCTTTTGACATCTTTCCTTGTCGCCAGAGCGGTACACATATCATTAATATTTTTGATATGTATCTTTTACCTGAAAAAGTGAATATAATGTACTTTAAGGTATATAATTAGACTGTACCTTAAGTGAGTTAAGCTTTAAAGGTATACTATATGCACTTTTTAGATAGTAGATGTGAGTATAGGTGTGAGGTGTGGTACACCCAGGACAAGTCGCCAATCTATCACGGAGACAAACAACCATTCACACTCACGTTCACACCTGTGGGCAATTTTGAGTAGCCAGTTGACCTAATCACGTGTCTTTGTACTGTTGGAGGAAACTGGAGGGAAGAAACCGACGCAGGCACGAGGAGAACATGCAAAGTCAGGTTGGAACTCAGAAGCTTCTTGCTGTGAGGCGACAGTGCTAACCACCATGGCACCAACTACATACTACAGTAAAAAAGGTGCACCATTGAGGGTTCCAGCCTAGTACCAAGGAATGATACTGTTTAGTACCCTTTTTCTCTGAGAGTGTAATAAGGAAGTACAATGCCACTGATTATACTTTTGATCAATACCAAGCAATATCTAGAGCAGTATCCTGATACTGATACTTTTATGTCTTCTTGTGTTTATAAAAGGAACACTGTGATGTCCATAGTTAGAATTTGTAAACATGGATATTAAATTGAAGTGCATATACATTTTTTTGGCTGAATCTATATATATCACCACATGTTTTCTTTGTGTGTGTGTGTGTGTGTGTGTGTGTGTGTGTGTGTGTGTGTGTGTGTGTGTGTGTGTGTTTTTATACCCTTATGAGGACCAGATGTCTTCAGAAAGGTAGTACGATCTGAAAATTTTGGCCTCGTGGGGACATTTGGATGGTCCTTGCAAGGAAACTATTTGTTTTGTTTTTTATTCAAAAATAAAAAAAGAGTAAAAGAGCCTAAAGTTTCCTTTTCACTACTGAGGTTAAGGTTAGGGTTAAGTTTAGGTGCAGCTATAGCATTAATAATTAAGTCAATGGAAGGTCCTCACAAGGATAGTAAGATGTATGTGTGTGTAAAATATTTTAAAGGAAAAACAAAAAACCAAGACAGAAGAACAATAACAGTTTTGTCAACTCTTAAGTTCTCTTAAGAGTCAAATCTTCAAATCAAATGGTGTTGGATTTAGTATCCATTTACGTCCAGTTGGACTGATATAAACACTGCAGGTGTTCCTTCAACTCTGGAGGGATTTTACTGCACGCACTGTGATCACAAATCAACTTGCCTCCAAACGTCGATACCGAATTTCCCCTCCACCCAACACCAGTGTCTGATTTGATTTTAATAATAGTGTGTCTGCTTGAGCTGCAGGCACTGCTGTAAATTCAGCAGATCACAGGGCAGGCGCGGGGCTGTGCGCCACACTAAACTGTCCCCCCAAGACACTTTACTCTCCACTCAACCTCACCTGGGTTTCCACCAATCCTACCTGAACGTAAACCATCACTCAGCATGGACCTCCCCTCTCGTCTGACTCCCCTTCACTGATTTTTTTTTATGATGATGATGATAAACGGCTCTTCTTTTTTCCCCCTCAAACTTTAATTGCACACTCTTTTCATCTTAATGTGCTGTTTGTTTCCTGCCGTTTATGCAGCGGTAGCAGGGCTGTAATTTTTGGATCCAGGGGAGGTGTGAGGGACTGCAGCAGCAGGTGGAAGATCTGTTTGCCCTCGTGCCAGCTCTATCCTCTAGACAAGAGGATGTGGAGGGAGATTTCACCACCGTTTAACGCAAATCTCCAGGAATGGTGTCTCTAATGCTGCTAAAATCACAGGGCCTTTAACGATGCTCATAATTCCATGGCCAGGTGTCAGAAGCTTGCTTTGATTTTATTTAGGTGCATCTCAAATTCGTTATTACCTGCACTTATATTATATTGATTTGATCAAAAGAAGTTTATCCTCTGTACTGTCTTTATATTTATTCATTTGGCAGTTTTATATTCAGTGCAACCTCCAACTGAGACATGATACGTGTATTATGTGGCAAAAAGCATGCCGCAGTGCCACAGTGCTTTGTTTACAGCAGATCAGTTCGTAATTTGGTCATAAACAACATATGAGTCTTTTGCCGTTCCTTGAATTTGTCTAACGATTACGGTGTCAGTCCGCAATCAACAGAAGACATTTTCGTTGGCGTCTTCGTGTAAATGACCCTTCAACTTCACCCTCGGATGTTTGTATTCTTCCAGTTTCATGTCAGTCGCATGATAGAAACATCATCAACGTCCCCAGTCGCTCACCAAGAATTCTCCGTATAGTGACCCTGCTTTATTTACACACAGACTCAATTGGACATTACATGGACTTTGTACTAGGGAGCTGGCAGTGTAAAGTCCATTTAATGTCTGGTCCAATTGATTCAGACATTTTTGTTCTCACAAACAACCTCTGGGTAATGTCTAGATAAGTTCAGGGTTGCAGTACCTGTCTGAAAATGACTTGTAACAGTGTCTAACAGAAACTCTAAGTTCCATACATAGTATATAGAGAAGGCTAGCACTACAAGACAATTTCAAACCTAGTTTATTCATAGATGTATGAAAGTGCAAAAAATTTCATAGTCAATTTAAAAGGCAACAGGCAGCCAAACAGTCTGCTAAACAAGAGAAACTACTTATCATCACTGTAAGAATGACAGGAATGCCTTTACCATGTGGGATTGGAGGGTGGATTTCTCATGAAATTCTCTTTAAGTTTACAGCAAACAATTCCTTTAACCACTAAACACTTGTTGCTCTGTGTTTAAGCACTTTATTAAAGAAGAAAACGTCTTACCATCACTGTAAGAATGACAGGAATGCCTTTACCATGAGGGGGAAATTTTTTAAAATACTTTATTTATGTCTTTTTAACCAAACAATTCCTTTAACCACAAAACCTTGGTGTTCTGTGATTATCTGTTTTGTTCTGAGGTTTAACAGAAACACAACATGAAATCAAAACTGACCTTTTCAAATCTCAGATCAGTGACCTGTTCCTGCTCAAATTGTAGATGATTTATCTATATCAGTATCGGTATCAGTACCAGTTACTTAAAAGCCTAGCCTTTTTCCTTTACCTCTAAACAAGATTTTAAAAATTGTTACCATACATACCATTTAAAACAATAAAGAATATTATATTCACATCAAAATGATGTTACAGTGTTACACTCATACTGGGGTCTGTGATGTGTTCCATGGTCTTGTTGTTGTTTTTGTTGTTGTTGTTGTTACAATGGTGGAAACTACAAAGAATTATAATTCTCATTGAATTCTTACAGTTATTAGTTTATTTGACTTGAATGGGTTTAATCCAAACCCCAGTAGGCCTATAAATATTGTCAACTAGAACCTAATGTGTTTTGGAGGTGGAAGGTTCAGGAATTAAAAGCTCTATGGCTCCAATAAATATGCAAAATAGTATTGTATGCATGTGACTAATAAGCTTAATATTTGAGTAGTTTGACATATTTTCTTTTCTTAATAAAAAATATGGACTGCAGGGACTGTGGAATTTATTTTACAGGTGAAAGCAAGAATTTTAAGAACCACTGTTGTATCAAGTCCTTATATCAAGTGTATACACATACATATGTATGTATACATACACTGTGCAGCTGGATAAAATATGAAGTCCTCAGAATCACAGTGCAATACACGAGACAATACAGAGGGCGTGAGTACATTATGTGCAAATAGACTGAGCAGTGTGAAACCAGATCAAAAGCGAAATACAATACTCTGGACGGTGACGGTAATGGCACAGTACTCACAGTTAGCACACAACACTGAGTTTTAATTGCAGAAAGCTGAGTAAACCTCTTGTGCTGAAGTCCTCATTTTCAAGCTAAGCGTGAGGATGATTAGGATGGCCGAGGTCGGTTTGGCCCTACAGTCCTCTTCAGGTCCATGTTTTAAATCTCCTCTGATAAATTATGTGGTTTTACAGATATATTCCTGCAATGCCAAGGTTATATAACATTCAATATGCAGTAGCTGAATGTGAGAGACAGCTGAATTCAGGTCAAAGCACAGCACGAAGGCTTCCTTTTCATGTTTCATCCAGAGGGGTCACTCCTGCAAACTCATTAAGGCAAGAAATGCAAATGCTGCCTTTTTTTAATCTCTTTTTTTCTAAACGCTGCCTCTTGTTATTATATTAACAGAATGATTAGGATGTATACACTGGAAGAATTCAGCTGAGGGCATCTGGATATTGAGGTCCACTTCACACCATATCCCTGCAAGACGAATGTCTAAAAGTAATGTTTATATTTGACTAAGGGTTTATGTTCCTACGTGGTTACTTGTATATATTTAATTCCTCTCTGTGCTTATATTTAAGTATGCAGTTTTCACATTTTATTTTAGAAATAGCTGTGCATGTAGACATTACATACACTTCATATGAGTCAGGTTATGTAAAACCTGCTCGTTTTGTTCTGTGCTTTTGCATTTATTTATTTATTTTTTTTTAGAAAGAAAATCATGTCAGCTAAGGAACACAAAACAAGCCATTAATACTCTGTGGATTAAAAATCATTTCTGCTTGAGAATCAGTTATGCACATTTATGCTCTGTCGTTGGCCCAGAGCAAGAGCAGGATTGTCTGAATAAATGTCTTGCTATTTCCTAATTAACATTTCCCATAAACGAAGAAGGAATATAAACACACTTCCATTGTTTACTATTCATATTAAGGGTTTTTTTAATTACTCTATAATACTTAGTACAGTGCCTACTTAATCCACTTTTAAATAGAATTCTTGATTGTTTTCCAGACTCTCTCTCTCTCTCTCTCTCTCTTTGTGTGTGTGTGTGTGTGTGTGTGTCTGGGTTTTTTCCCTCTCCCCTCTGGAATGCGGCCAGTCGCGGCTCTTTTGAATCCACATCCACACTCGGCTCCAAATCCAAAGCCTTTGATCTTTCCCCCCCCCTTACCCGGAAGAGAACCTTCTCCCCCTCTCGCGCTCTCTCGCTCTCTCTCAGCTGGGATGAGCGCGCACGTGGACGTGCTGGCGCGCCTCCATGCTCATTACCAAATTTAGTCATACAAAGGAAAAGGAGCGCGAGCGCGAGGAAGTGCGAGGGGGGGTGGAACGCGGGGGATGAAAGAAGCCGCTGCCAGAAGATCAAAGGAAGTAGTGGCCCCTCCCATTAACCCCTCCCACGCGCTTTATAAGAAGCCGCCTCACAGGGCCCAGCTTCACTCTCACGCGATGTGTCCGAGGCGCAGCTATGTCTCGCTCTCTCTCTCTCTGGTTTTTCTTCTCATTTCCCCTTGCTTGTTTTTATCTGAATTCTCGCTACGTTTCCGATTTAGAGGGAGCGAGAGACAGTCTGTTTGCTTCTGTTTCAGTCGCTGGGAGTTAAGTTTAAATGTGTGGGAAATAATTTTTCGATCATTTATTTAACCTACATTTCCTTTGGAGGATTTTTTGCATCACTGTTTCAAATTATATAATTAGGCTAAGAGTTGCATAATAAATGGGTTGGCTTTAAAAACTGTTTTCCCTCTGGTTTAGGGTTAATATTTCACGTATTTTGTTCAAAATAAAGTGTGTTAATATGTGGACAGCACTGCCTTCCTACCAAATGATTGTTTACCCACATAACTCTAAATATTCTCTACTCTAAATTCTTCTACTCTCAATATTATCCATAAGCCGAACAGTCCGTAAAATTCATAACACTGAATTAAAACAGCATAGCTGAAGTTAAAAATAACCAAATGTTTAGAGGTGTCCTCATACAGCTCATTAAGGGGACACTATTTTTCGCTCAGGAAGACAAAAGCCTCCATTAACCCAGAGTGAGTCATTTTCTGCTAATTATGCACGCCCTACAGCTCCACCTATGGAAGCAGATCTTTACACAGTGTGACTAATTGAACAACTCGAGCCAGCCTTTCCTAATCTTTCCTAACGCTTTACTGCACTGAAAGATTAGGATATTTCTTGCGTTTACTTTAAATATCTACTGTTAACTCCTTCACATGTTTATCACAATGCAAATGAAGACATAAATAAAGCTCAAATTTACATGAAGTAATTCTGTTTGACAGGATTTATCAAATAAAAGGTTCAGCAAGTAATACTGCAATGAGGTAAAATTTGTATTTTAATCATTTGTAGTCTGGTGGTATATGGTATCATGCAGTATTGCCCAAAATCATTTTTTTCAACCAATAATTCCATGTTACAATCGAATTTTCAAGCTTTGGTTCCATTATACTGAACATATCCCTTTCTTCAACACATAACACATGTATTTAATTTCCACCACTTCTGTGGATCAGTAGCCTATGCAATCTCAAAAATAATAATAATAATAAAAATAAAAAAAAAACACCTTTCCTTGTCACTGCATCGCTTCCATCTAGAGTACATTGTTTGTACCTATAATACATATTATACATGGTACAGAGAAATGCTGTGTAGCTACAAATGATTAAAAATTATATCATTGCACCTTAGGAACCATTGTCCCATGCTTGATGGGTGTTTAGTGTGATCATTTAAAGGGGCCGTTCATGTATCTTTGCATGTAAAGTATATATCATCATAAAGCACCTTTTGAGAATTTTAACTGTAGTGTGACAAGAATGCATAATAATTTGAGCTAGCTTTCAGTAATGGACAGCATCATGAGTTAAATCAGATGTGTGTGAGCAGAGAAATCTTCAAATTGAACCACTAGACCTTTTGTTGCAGCACCCACTTGACAGTGCTCCAAACCAAGAAACCTTCAGCTTAAAATAAAAAAAAAATTTGCTGAAACTATCATAATTTCAAGCCAGTTTAGGATCAAGTGTAGGACCTTAATGAGCTGTATTTAGGTTTTGTCTATTATTCACTATGTAGTGCACTAGGTAGGGTGTTTGAAATGTACTCTATATACAGATTTCCAGATGAAAGATGAATATTAAAAGTAGAACAGATAAGGGGGCCACCAAAGAGACAAGAAAAGGTCTGGTTTAGCAGCATATTTTCTAAGCGTGTATGAGATATATGAGTCCTTATGGACTTTTCAGTTTGAAGGGTATAGGAAAAAGGGTGCCATTTCAGACTTATTGTTCGATTTGGAATGTATATACACTTTTAGGTAAGTTGTAGATTTACAGAAAGAGGGTTGAGCATTGCTACAAAAAGCACATCCTTCTCCTACTACTGTACTTAATGTCAAAATAAAGTCAAAACTAACTTGGGAGTTTTTTTCTGGTTGTTGTTGTTTTATCACTAGCAGCCAAAATGTTCACGTTGTTATACAGGTTATGTGTGTAATGATCCAATGATTTAGATCCAATAAGACAGCAAAGTGATTTTCCCACAGCTCTAATGCTTTTAAAATAGTCCTTTCATCATCCTCATTTAAAGATTTACAGTAGGCCTGCAACAGATTGTGATCAAATACTGATGCTGTTAAATCAAACTGAAATGTATCATATCGAAGCAGATTCAGCATCATCGTCAAATATCAAATTATTTCCTTATGTTATTATTATTTATGATATTATTTACTTTTTTAAATGTATTTATTAGTATTTATTTATTATTACTTAAGATATTATTATAAAATCATATTGTATCATCTGGAAGCCTGAGGTTTCTCATCCATAACCATACTCAGTATCTGATATATTGCACTAAGTAGAGAGTTTTACTCCAGAAATCAGAGGTTTGAACATCTGCCGAACTTCTGACATCCCACGATAAAAAATGCTGTAGTTTACATGTAGGTTGTATAGAGAATGCAGACTTACGCACTTTTAATTAACCCTTTTTGTGCAATGTCTGCACTTATGGACAGTCAATTTAATGCTGTTTTTTTATAGAGCAATATAAAACATAAATCACCTCCAAATCATTTGACACCATCACTGCAATTTAACATAATTCATTATTCAGAGTTTTGTTTATATCTAGACTCGTAGTCACCGCAACATGTCCGACCTTTCAACAAACTTACAACACAAAATCCAAAATTAAGTGGATATGTGTGCATATACACATAATACATTTGAAATATAAATGTATATGTTTTTGTTCTTTTTAATCACACAAATCAGCTTCATCACGCAACAGTTGTGAATTGTGTAAATTTCGTACATCTATTACATTGTTTAACAATGATATTTTCATCTGTCATTATCAGCATCCTCAACATGATATATTTTAGACTTGAATGGTAATATTTTTTGTTAGAAACATGGCATATTTTTCAAATTTCATACATAAAGTTATATCTTTTGTTTCTCATGGAATTTCACATGGACATGGACAGTCCATTGACTTTTTTTCCAAAAAGTTATATTCATTTAAAAACATATGCAATTTTAAGTAACAAAAAAGAATGTGGATATGTTTTTTTTAAATAATTAATGCACAAAATGGTTAATAATAGGTAATGTCCAAAATAATAGGCTACACCACCATATACATAGTTTAAGGTAAAATTTTTGTTATAAATCACAAACAGCCAAAATTGCACATTGGTGTGCAGGTAATAAGCTTTAAACATACTCCCCCATCCTCTCTCTCTCTCTCTCTCTCTCTCTCTCCTTTCTGTCCATTTGTCGTTGAGAGATGTATAAACTCTCCCTCTTTCCTTCCTTCCTTCCCTCCTCCCATCTTCCTCCTTCCTTCTTACGGGAGTGTCAATCAGAGCGGCGGCGTCTCTTTCATCTCTATCTTCACAGTCAATGCGGGAGCTGCAAAGGGGGGGATAAAGGGGAGGAGAGCCGTTGCTACGTTACAAACACGTACACACGCACGCAGACGCACGCGCGCTCCTCACACACACACACACACACACACACACACACACACACACACACAGAGCTGCATATCGCGCGGACCGGAGCCGGCTGCTTCACTTCGGAAGTGTGCTGTCTGCGCGCGTGCGGCGCTTCCACAACCCTGAGTTTGTGGGCGATTTTTATTTTGTTGTTGCTGTTGTTTACCGAAAGTGTAAAAAACGTATATAACTATAAGAAAGCTGAGTTTTAAGGTCTTCTAGGATGTTTCTGAAAGTTTAACGTGTAGTAAAACAACAACAACAACAACAACAACTTGGCGTGGTTGTGTGACTGGAGTGAGCGCGTGCTTTCGGCTGGCTAGCTGTACTAAGACTTGTTTTTGTTTTTATTTTTTCTCTCAAGAGGACAATTTCAGAGAAGGAAATATACGAGCTACGGAGTCGCCAGGGGGTTCATTCAGAAAGATTTTTTGTTTGTTTGTTTTTGTTTAGACCCGAGCTGAACACTACAGGGCTTTTTGTTTTTTTGTTTCGCTTTGGATTTCCAATTCTAGCCTAGAAATAGGTTATTGTTGCTGCGCGTGCAGGTTGTAGAGACAGGTTCATTTGTTCTGAAAAGGATTTGAGTTGAAAAGTTCTCAGGAAACCGAGAGCTAGAGAGAGAGAGAGGTGTGTGTGAAACATGCCGCAGCTGGCGGGCGGAGGAGGCGGCGGAGACCCGGAGCTCTGCGCCACGGATGAGATGATCCCGTTCAAGGACGAGGGAGACCCGCAGAAAGAGCAGAGCTTCGCCGAGATCACCAACTCCGAGGAGGAGGGAGACCTGGCCGAGCTCAAATCCTCTCTGGTCAACGAGAGTGAAACGAGTCCGAGCAGCAACAACCACGACGTGAGTCCTCAGATTTACAAACTGAAGCCTCAAATCTCTAATGATGTGGGAAAACGTGGCTCTGAGATTCACCTAGTGCTTTCTTCTTACACTAGGCTCGTTTGTTTTTAAAGCACGAAAGCAGAATTGTCTTTTTATTCCCTATCAACAGCTATTTAGTAACAAATCCTATCGGAGAAACATTTGTTTAGACATAGTATACTTTATCATTTTAACATTTTTCTCTTTTGCTGTTCAAAAGCACCAGCTGTTTTGTTTTGTTCTTTTCTTCTTTACACCTGGAGTCAATTTGCTACTGAGTTTCAGTTCATTCAGAATGTGAACGCAAGCTTCGATGCCTAACTGAGTTCAAATCATAGAATTTAGAACAACAGAAGCGCACCTTTTTCTACGCCTACTATTTTCTGGATACGAAAAATAAAGGTGCATTTATTTACAAATAGAGATACGGATCAATATTTTATTCTGTAAAAATTATAAATGTAAAAAAAAAAATATTAATAATAATAATAATAATAATAATTCTGTGGTGTAAATGGACGACTTTGATGTTGACGATTTGTATATTTTAGACCGTTTATTTGAATAGATTATGCTGTTTCTTTGACACACTTACAAAACATTTCTGAAGATCTGGATTTAACTCATTATTTCCTCTTCTTCGTTCAATTTATTATTTTATTTCTTAAAATATTATTTCTTAATTTATTATTTATTTCGTTTACGTTTCTCTTCTTTGCCCCTCATTAACCGTTTTAAAATGGAGTTTTAAAAAAATGGACATTTTCTTACCTACTTGCCTGCTTTTTAAATTTTTTTTTGGTAGTAAAATTTCCTTGAATCTTTAGCAAGGATGCGTGGATGCAAATGATCTGGCTTTGTTGCATCCTGTCTTAGTCCTTCTACCCTTTCTGAAGAAAATGAGGTATTTCTAAACAAATACTAGGCTACTAATCATAATTGTTAATATATAGAAAAACATGTCTACAGAATTATTTATGCATTTCGAGATCTCTTGGACTGTTTTATGACGGACTATAAAGCGTTTTACGCAATGTGGATGGAGCGTGCCATGTTGCAGGATGTGCTTTATTAGCCGATGTTAATGAAAAGCTTCCCTCCTGACATGCACAACATTCAGGGTTAGGAAGTGTCATGAGGAAGAATCAAACACAAGGCTAAATGTTAATTAGAAATTCATTGCAGATCTTTGACTCTAAGCTCCATTCCACCTCTCGATCACTGCTTTCAAGGTTGCAGAAAGTGTGTATGTGTGTACAGGTTTCTCTTCTCACAAAAACTATGAAAGACAGATTTGGACTGTTTATTGCCAAAAGATAATTACTGTATATTAAATATTCATCATAGTAATCTCCTTAAGGAAACCTGTGGAAAAGAAACAATCGGTAAAACCCGCAGGAGATGAAAAGCTTTGTTTCTTTCCCTCTTTTTCTATCACTTTTCATGCTTTTTGTGGTAATACGTGCACCATGAATATGATCAATTTTTCTACTGTCTTTATTTCACTGTTTTTTGTTTGTTTGTTTGGTTTTTTTACCCCGACAGGCAGCTAGACAGTCCCAAATAACCCCAGACGCCTATCATGAAAAACACAGAGAGCATCCGGACGATGGTAAGTGATGCTTGATTTTTTTTTTTTTTTTTTAAATCTGTTTTTCACTTGACACACAACTTGTACAGTTAGAAAATTTATGTTGTGTAAAAGCAGAAATTCTTCCTTGTATTAAATAGTAATTTTGTTTGTGCAAATTTCAATTTTAAGTGAATGTCTAGGATTGCTAATCCGCCTCAATATTGTGCAGTGAAAAACTATAAATTTACATATTTATAATTTCACAAAGCACTAAAAATCACTGGACGTCAGACTTTAATACGTTTACGGACCCCACGTGGAACCACTTTTATTTCTTTTTTTTTTATTATACCTTTAATTCCGTTTTGCTTTCGACAAGCTGTTCAATAAGACGAGCAGCAGATTTAGTGCTGGCGGCGCTCGGCACGTGCCAGTGTGGTGGTCTAGAGGACTCCCACTGACACTCTGGCCTCCACACACACCCCATACACACTCCAGCGCTACCATCAGGGACGTGTTGCTGCGGAGTTCATTTGATCTTCACTGATTGCTCGTCAATCTAACGCCCGAGTGTCGGACTTCACAATGGTGGGGCTTGTAGCCCTTTTTGTTCACGGGTCGTTGTGAATAGTAGCCGACCCCCCCTCTTTAAAGCGAGAACACGCACACCACCACCCCCGAATCGGTCTCGCTCACACCCCCACCTTCCCTGCACAGGAGGCTGTCTTTCTGTCTGTTCTTCCTTTAGAAGCAACCCCCTGTTTAAACACTTTCTGTCTCTCTTTCACACTGGCACAAATGCACGAGCACTTTGAGGACCTTCGTAAACAGTCGGGGGTCGTCTGTGTTTTGATACTTCGCGTGTATGTCTGGGTGTGTGTGAGATATTGTGTGTTAATTGTTGCTAATTGGCACAGAGGGCCTCTATTGTCCTCCTGAAAAACAGGGCTGTCCTCTGGAGCAGATGAAGGGAAGGACGTTTAATAAAATTTTAAGAGTGACATCTTATATAGTTGTGTGCATTTCAGAATATTTGAAACAACAATAAATTAAGCAACATGTCATAGATTTAATTCTAAATTTGCTTCTTTGTTAGAGTTGTTCCAGGCACCGATATGAAAGTGTTGTTATTTTTATGTGATGCTTTATCTTTTATTTTCTAACACAACATTCATTAGAATTTTATTGTAGATTTTTATTGACAAAGTTGTTGAATTTCGGATCTATTCATTTTGCTGTATATTAAATTCATCATAGTTTCCTGTGTAGTTACCATCTTTTATTCCCTTTTGCTTGCTGAAAATTATTTTAGAAAATGTATTTTATATTTACTATTTAAAAAAAATATATTTTATTGCATGTTCGCAAAGAACATGACTCAATGTCATATTAAGAATATCTTCAGGAATCATAAAAGGGTTCCTGTTTTTCCTCTAATCTTTTATTGGGGATTTTGGTGTGTATCTGAGAGCCATTGAACCCAGTTTTAAAATGCATTGAAACCACTTTGTGTACTGGATTTTTCTTTCCTTGCTGAAGGTCTCCTATTTGAATAAGCAAAATAACCACCTTGTCCTGTTTCCAGGAAAGCTCCAAGATCTGTACAGTAAAGGGCATGCCTACTCTGGTTACCCAAGTTACATCATGATGACCAACATGAACAACGAACACTACATGAACAACGGCTCGCTCTCGCCTCCCATGCCCAGAACGGTGGGTCCTGCCTACTCTTTCTCTTTTGCTGTAAGACAAATTGGAACTAGTTGCTGCTAGCATCCCCGAATTAATCATTTTGACTATGATGTTAATGATTGATATTTATTGTGATGAGCTTAATGCTGAGTTGATGATTTGCCTCATGTTGTGACTGAGGACATGGCAACCACATGATGATGTTCACGTGATGGTGTGCTCCATAATATTCCCGAATGTTTGTGGCGTTGTCTTAAAATTGGTACTCAACGAACGCATCCACTTTACAGATATGCGAACCCTAAGTATAGCTTGATGCTGTACATCATCTGTACATAGACTTTCTTTCTTTGGTGCTACTCGCTCGTCGTCTGCTCAGTCTCGCTGCACTGATTTTCAGTGCCTGTGAAAAAGATGTAGGACATGCAAGCAGCTGTCCACTCTAATCCTGTTTGGAGGTTTTTATATGGAGAAGAGTCTGGCAGTGGGTCCATGCCGGGGACAAGCACCCGCCGCAGGCTAACGTACGAGCTCATCTCTGGCATTGTTCACACAGCTCCAGCCTGCATGCGCTGATACTGAGCGAATGCAGCGACGCTCTTGGGTGTTGAGAGGTAAAGTCAGCGTAGAAGTTCTGCTGTGATGGAACACTGTTTTGAGAGGGCACCTGTACATCAGATAAATGTGATGTAGGACGCATGGAGTTCACACTGCTCGCTGTGTCTGGTGTCGCATGATTAGTGCTGTATATGGGATGTCTAATTTCTTATTTCTTTTATTGTCTTACCATTTAAACCAGTTCACTGACATTCATGCGCAGCACCGCTGTAAAAAAAAATTTTCCGAGCGATTAGCCAACATGTCAGACACGCATCTCTGTATCCCAGAAGCTGAGCGACGCAAACGACCGTGTGCGTTTTCCTCCTTCTCTCACATTCTCCTTCGGCTCAACTACGTCGTCGCAGTATCTCAAGCCTGGGATCGGTTTTCTCCAAGATCAAAGGCGCTAGCCACCCCTCCTCCTCCCCTCTTCTTTCATTCCCCGAAGTTTGGCTAGATTTCCATTGGCCATGACATTCCAGTCCCTGACACACACCCAGTCAAGGGTCGGCGGCTTTTCCGCCGCTCAGCAGATTTGCTTCGCTGCTACCTGACTGTGGGAAGGTACGAGGCTGTGAGTTTGGTGAGGAAGAAAGCAGCGGTGAGATTTAAACGCTCCCTCAGGCTGGCGTCACTGACCCGTGCTGCTATTAGCTTACCAGTGGCGGTGACCCATGGAGTCTGCGCATGTTACTCTGATGTAGAGCTTCTCTGATATCCTGAATACTGGAAATGATCTCTGAGATCTACCTACAGGTCATTAGTGAATATTTCCATCACTGTGTATATCAGAATTTAAGCTATAGCATTGTTTTTTAGCCTTTTATCACTTGATTACTATTCCAGGTCCTCATAAATGGGGGGAGTTCATTAAGTGTGGTCTCCAGAAAGGAAGGGGTGAGGAGAAAGAGGAGAAGAGCGTACAAGAGAGAAGGGTGGTGAGAGGTTGGGTTTTGTTTGGCAGCATGCTGAGTTCCTGTTCCTTTCGTGGCGTGTTTGGGAGCGATCAGCAGGAGGTCGCGTGAGGTTTTAGTGTTCCGTTTTGGGTTATTTAAAGTGACTGCATGTGCATCGGTTCATGTTACTTCATAAGTCGCTCGCCGAAAGGCGGCGGTGGAAGAATACGAAGGCAGAGGCAAGAAATCTGGCGCTTCATTTCATCATTTTCATGCCTAGGAGGGCCTGTTCAGAGAAGAACTCACAAGTCTGGGCTGTAATCCATCAAGTAGCGTACACCTTACTACGGGAACGCTGCCAGAAATTGCATCTCGGATTTAATAGTGACGGTTTTACGTTAAGATTAGCAACATTTCGGAAACCTTGCCGTTATGAAAACTGTTAATGGCTGTTGATGGGAGCTAAGGGAAATCGGCAATTCGACAGCAATACAAAAAGGAATGCGGGTGAATCATTAAACCGGGTTTACACCTTAAAGGACGTTGGTAATAAGATGTATGTGGATGTACATTTTACAGAATTGTAGGGAAGTGCTTGGTAATTTAGGAAAGTATAGTTTTTTCCAGTATGAATTGGCGCCTCGTGCAAAATAACACACTGTGGTTGGTCTTTCGAGGGTTGGGTTTTCTGTACCTACTTCCTGCCAACCCAAGCTCGGTGGATAAATTCTTTAAACTTTCCTGTAATTGCTAATTTGCTGTTTGAATGCAAGATTGTGTAGGATGATGATGGTAGTGCAGAGGTCAAGCCTCCCACCTCCTCTCCATCAGGACTGAGAGCTGGCGACGGATCACACGCGCTCGCACACTCTCGCCTTTGATGTGGGACATGACGGATTTCTTCCTCAGGGTGGACGCGCCGTGGAATGACAGCCTCCCCTAACCCTGGCTTACCTAACGAGATTTAACACTACCGTTAACCGTGCTTCCTTTCTTCACAGGCTCTGCGGTGTCAATGTCAGCAAACCACATTTCCCAGCAAGCCATGCTTCCTGAGTATGGGTTGGTCTCACTAATGCCTTTTCATTAGGGTTGCCAACCCTCAAGGACTGGCCTTGAGACTCAAGGAGTTGGCTGTGGCCTTGTGGAATTATTAAAAAAAAAATATCAGTCATTTAGGGTTGCTGGGAATAAAATGCATGAATAACAGTTACTACTGTAAATAGAAAAAGAACCTTTACACCCTTACTGGAGTGCCAGATTAACAGCTATGTGCAGAATGAATTTAGATGGAGTAGGCAACCCTATTTATCAATGCTTTTTTTGGTAGCTCATGCATTGTGCTGTCCTGCAGCTGATTTGGCTTAATGCTTCAGCAGATGGCATGGTCGTCTAACTGATCTAATTCTCTTTAACGTTAAACAGTTATTGTTGTGTTTTATCTCTTCTCGTAAAGATGGCATTTTACATGGCATGACTTTACCTTCTGTATCTCAGCATGGTCTGCCATGCAAACGACGTCTTTATAATAGTTAATGCAACGCAAGAAATAAAGCATTTCGGAAATTGCCATTCACAACGTTAGCACTTAGACTTTTCCAATAATAGCATGTTCGATAGTTCGACGTTCCTCTTGTACAACAGCAATTTGTCAAGTTTTAATTTGCTACTGAATAAAACGTCATGCTTTTGAACCATTTATAGTTGCCTTAAATGATGTAGAACCTGCAGAAGACAAATTAGTTCCTGTTATCACTTAGATAAACATACAAAATCGTTCCCTCGCCAGCCTCTCATTTTTCACTCGTATCTCAAGACAAAAAAACAAACAAACAAAAAAAGCACAGCTTGTCATCTTTCTAAGAAACTGGAAAGGCCAAAGTTCCCTGTCCTGAAGACTTTCTCATGGAGGAAACTTGTTACAAAGCACTGATACTGGAGACTTCTTCCATAAATGTTAAACAAACATCATATAAACCAGGGTTGTTGTTTTTTTAAGTTATTTATTTTTAGAACAGTTTATTAGATTGTGCCTTAGATTATGTAGCGCATCCACCATACAAGTCCCTGTGAATGAGTCGGGATAGAAATGATAACGTATTAGAACGAGGCCATTAAAATCAACCGGAGATTTGAATCGCAGCTGCCACCACTGTCAGCGCTGCTTTACAGGAAATGAATCCACACCTTGCGACCCATCAGAATTCTGTGCTGCACATCCTATTCGTACATGACGTGCACGTAGACTGTAAACATACTGAAGCATTTTACAGCACCGAGTTGCTCATTTCAATTCTGTCTTACTTTACAGTAGCAATAAAGCCTCCACACATGCAGTGAGTCAGTGAGGAGGGTCACAGAGACGGCCATGTCATCTGCAGAGCAGGTCTGAACACACAGACCTCACAGTGTGCGTGTGTGTGTGTGTGTGGCAGCCCGCAGGCCTTTGAAGTGCTGATGCACATTCAGGATTCATAAACAAAGCCATCGATACTCCGTCTCCATCCAGCACTAAACACTACTCTATTGAATCCATGTGGCTGAGGGCTTTTTATTTTTGAGAAAGGAAGAGAATGGGGGGTGAGAAAATAAAGTATGTTTTTCTCATTCGCTCTCCTTTTTTTTTTTTTTTTTTTATTTAAACTGAAGCAGTTTTAAATAGTTTTGGTAAAGATGCTCACTTGAGTGTCTGAGAGTTGTAATTTGTATATGGGTAGTCTGGCAGTGTTAACAGGAGAACATTCACTGGAACGAGCAGCAAATCCCATTTAACTGCCTCCAAGTTTTCCTAATCAGCGATGTAGTAATGTGACACTGGCCTAATTGCCTGACGTATTTAACGGCGGGGAGGCTGTCGGTATTGAGCGATAATTAAAGCCTTGGTATTTAATTGGAAATGGAAAATGTGGGAATGCTAAATCCTTTCCACTGGACACTGGACTATGGTTTGTTTTTTGGTTTTTTTATTTATTTATTTATTTTTAGGGATATTTTCTGTGATGGTATCACAATTTTCAGCAGGGCTGACCAATATGCTATAAATCTGATATCATTGTAAATGACATTGTCCTCTTTTGTGGAGTCTCGTAGTCTCAGTATCAGCACTTTTAAACCACTGTATCTGTACAACTTTGTTAATATTTATCGTAACAAGTATCCTTGCTAAACAAGTTATTTTTGCAGACGGTGCATTTCAGAAATTTCGAAATGATAATTTCTGTATATTTTAATCTTGTACTGCTTCTATTCAGGCACTTTAGCGAGCCTAAATATTGTGATGCATATTGTGTATAATTTATCAAAATGTATCATTCTGGTGTCAACATAGATTAGCAGTAACTGGCATGCTAGCAAACTGCTGTCTGCCTCTCTCTCTCTCACTCACACGCGCACACACACACACACACACACACACACACACCTTCTCTCTCACCTCCAAGGTTTCCAGATTTTTCACTCCTCAGGACTTGAGTTTGAGCCTGAAAGTCGTGAAGTCGCTCTGTGTTTTGTTCTACATACTGCTTGCATTCGCACGATGTCTTGTTATGACTTGGCGGCTACGTGTGACCTGGGGTAAACGCCCGGCGAGGCGTCTCCTCAGCCCCATGCTGTTTCCACTCATTTGTCAGGCAGGCTCGAGTGTTTGTGCTGCGTGTTTTCTTTTGTCTGCCCCGTTCTGATTGCTGTTTCCTCAGATGACCGAGAATCCTGTTCTGTTCAGGCTGAACATTTGTCTAGTGCAAAGTGACATCCACTTTGACGTTAATCCCATGTTCTGGGCGGTGATCGGTAAATTGGGACAGATTCAGCTTGTTTCTGGTGATTTTGTATATTGTAGAATGACAGAAACGAGAATGCTTGACATGCATGATGTCGGATGCAGCAGTGATAAAGGAGATGCTTGAGCTGTGGACTTGTATGTTGACAGATATGGGACTCTCTCTCTCTCTCTCTGTGTGTGTGTGTGTGTGTGTGTGTGTGTGTGTGTGTGTGTGTGTGTGTGTGTGTGTGT
>JAQMYM010000025.1:514405-534409 GCA_030014255.1 Parauchenoglanis ngamensis
GTGTGTGTGTGTGTGTGTGTGTGTGTGTGTGTGTGTGTGTGTGTGTGTGTGTGTGTGTGTGTGTGTGTGTGATCCCAGTTCTCCTCTGAACTTCAGATGCTGGAATAAGCAGCCCCGCGTCCCCTCAGTGGCACAGATGATCAATGGTGACTGCAGCACAAAGTTGCAGTTCTTTCTTTTTTAACTTCTCTCTCTTTCAGAAGCTCATTATTTCTTTGCTCGTCTCTGTGGGTGTGCGAGAGTTAAAGAGGCTCGCGTGCTCCGAGGAGCCGACAGCACTGAAGTATTCATGCTCTGTGTTGGAAGAGTTCGATTCTGGCCTCGGCTGAATTGCAGTACAAAGGGACGGCTGCCACCAGGCTTTATTAGCCTGCCGCTTTAATGGATGTATGGATACAGCTGCCTTCCCCCCCCCCTTCTTGCTCTCTCACTTTTTTCTGACTCTACTAGCACATTCAAGTCTTCCCCCCCTTCTCTCCCTCTCTTGCTCTCTCTTGTGGTTTGCTATCAGTTCATTTTTGTGTGGTCTCCATCAGGAAGAAAAAAAAGAGCGGGGGGAAAAAAACGGCCTGTTCTTTGAATGTGAAAAGAGCCTGTCTTTAATTTTTGGGAAACTCATAAAAGTTTGTCGCTCCTTTCATATTGGCCACAGAATTGAAAACAAATGCTCCCCTTTCCCCCCTGCTCCCTTTGAACTGCCCAATTATGGAGTTGTGAAAATAAAAATCACTCTGTCGATCTCTCTCCCTCCCTCACTCACACTAGCGCATGCTTCTTGCATTCTCTTTATTCCGCACGGGTTTTCTTTTTTGCGTTTGGCTTTCTTTCATTTTTTTTTGTCTATCCCCCCCCCCCCCCACCCCCTCCCTCACTGTCTCACTCTTGTTTTGAAGAAGTAGAGGGGGGGTCACTGATGTCAAAGTCAAAACCAAGAGCATTAAGAAAACCGGCGGAATGCAATCCAGCTGCAATCCGACATGACTCTGGAAAATGGGGCTGAGGAGCAGAGAGGCTCACTGTATTCCCAGAGTGCCGCACTGCTCGCGGCCTTGCCTTTGATCTCTTCAAAGCCTCCTGCCTCCGACTAGATGGAGAGTCTTGGCTGCTGTTCGTGAGCGAAAGAGAGAAAGAAGGGGTGGGGGGGAATTAGAAAAGGGGGAGGGGGAGAGAAGAGAGTTGTGTGTGTTGGAAGGAGGATGAAGATGAGGGAAGAGAAAATGAGAGCAGGAGCAAGACTTTTTTTTTTTTTTTTTTTTTTTTTTTCTTTTCTTTTTTTTTTCCTCTTCCCTTCCAGGATGAAATCCATCAGCGCAATTACGCGTGGCCTCTGATTAGTGTCTTGGTTACCTGAGCGCCCGTGTCTCTCACCTCACTGAGGCTGACATTTACGACACGCTCGTTCCCTCACGAACGCCACGAGAGGTTCGGGACAGAGGCATCCTCTACCGTTGTTCAGCAGAGCAGAAAACGGCTGCACGATGGCCTGATTATACATGCAGATGTCCCCATATTTATCCCCGGTGATGTTTTGAGCTCCTGAGGCTCATCCAGTCCCCCATTGTCCACATATTTCCCTGGCATCTCCTTCCAGTGACCCCTGTCTGACCCCAGGGTGCAAATCCAAAGCATCTCTGAATGGATTGAGCGTTTGATAAAGACACATGAACGAAACGCACTTCCACACACCTGATTACAGGTGAAAATCCTGTTGGGTTTGACGCAGCATTCAGCCAGAACGAGACCGAGCACAATTCCCAGGAAATCATCTAGAGGAAGAGTGCGAACAGAAAATTACCAGGAAAAGAGTTCTTGGCGATTTATTTATCCGTTGACGTGCTGACACTTTTAGAGGCAGAAGATTTGAAATGTTATTACAGTGACTTGACCACAGACGAGAACGCTCTGGATGCATCATGTTTACACAAATCAGGAGACTTTAACAATACAACAAAAGTAATAAGAAATTCAGCTGATTCGATAAACTCGGGTGTTTAAACTGTGTTTAGCAGCATGCATGCATCCACATTTGCCCCAATAGCCCTGTTATACAGGATGTAATGGAGGGGGCGGGCGATACGACAGAAATGAGTCACGATGCACAAAGGCGTTTCTATGGTACATGACGTGTATGACGATATGTAGCTTTGCTCACAAACTGCCAGTAGTGTTGATTTTTCTTTTTTTTTTTCTTTTTCTTTTTTTAAATATGATTTTATATGTCTGCAAAATAATTTTTTTCTTCTTTTGTGGGTTTTGCTTTTGTATAAATATACTTTTTAAATGCAAAATAAGAAAACGGAATTTAGCACGGAAGAAAAAAAATTACAGATCTGTAATTCAACAAATTAAATTAATTAATAATTAATTAAGAAAAAATTTTTCAATATTAAAAAGACTAAGTACTAAAAGTCAAATCAGTTTGTAACAATAAAAGCAAAAAGATCTCATAATATCTCAGAAAACGAATTGTGACTTAATTTTACAGTATTGATATTGTATCGTCATATAACAAACCCCACATACAACAAATTTTTGTAATTGCTGGACGTTTAAAGCCAAACATGACCTACAAAGATACAACAACATTTCCAGCCACCTCAAACTGTTGCTATCTGCACTTTAGATAATAACCAGTCTCTTTGTGTAGACGAGTTGTTGTTGTTGTTGTTGTTGTTATTATTATTAAGGCTCATCAAGCAAATGGACGTCGTTGCTTTTTGATGTTATCTTTCATCTCTGAATCTCCATTCTAGCTTTATTGTACTTCGGTTATTCGCTAATTGATTTGGAGTTGCATAAATTGAGTCTGGCCCATAAGCTCTCGAGTGTTTGGTCACAAGGTCACTAAGCGCTTAAGTGCTCTTCTGAGGTGCTTAGTGGTTTTACGATATGAGACAGATGAGCTTGAGATAGACTGTCTGTATTAGAGCGGGGCAATATGATGAAATGATATACATTTCAGTATTGTCCTAAATGACAGCAATACAGTTTTCTTATATTACTGGTGTACTAAACAACAATGTGACAACCATGTTCTCTGTGTTTAATCAAACAGTTGATTTGATGTTGTTATTTACACCATTAATAGCATTTCTATTTTTGTAGGCACCGAATGAGCTGCGTGTTACTTACAACATTACTGTTTTGCTCTTAGTTTTCAAACCTATCTATTGTGCATCACAGAAATGACTTCAATTATCACGATCTAATATTTTTGTAAAGATGTGCCGATCAATCTGCCGGTTTTCAGCTTTCTGATCTGAAAAATCCATGAAAGACAGGAAGTCCACAATTCGCAATACCTGTAAAACCAAAGTAAGCCGTGGAGGAACAAACCTGCAACCATTCGGAACATTAAACGTAATCGGACACTGAACCTCAACCGGACGGAAATGCCCAGTTTCAAGAAGCTGGCAAAGGCAAAGCGGTTAAAGCTAAAGCGGGAGAAATGAAGGAAATTAAAAGAAAGGGGAAGAAAGGAAATCAAAAGTGGCAGATCATACTGTTAAAAAAAAAATCGGAAATTGGAATCGACCAAGTAAATTTCACCTGGTGCACCTCTAAATTTTTGTCATGTTCACGCTCAGCTCTACTCGGAATCATCCTGGCTTTTAGCTAATGGAGGTATGTTCATAGACCCAGAATTTCTCTCTCGCGCGCACTTTGGCGCTCACTCTTGTACTATCACTGTCCCTTTCATTTGCTATTATTTTTCTATTTCACTTTGTCTCTTCCTCACTGACTTTCTTTTTGTTCTTCTGCCTCTTGTTACTATACGGTTGTTTGGCCTCTCCTCTCTCTGCTGATGCCGGAGTCTGGGAGTTGGTGGTTCTTTGTTTATCTTCGTCTGTCCTTGGATGCAGGATGATGAAATGCTCAAAAGTTTTCAGCAAGAGTGCATGTGCATGCGCGCGTGCGTCTGATCGGGGTACTTTAGTGACGCTCAGCTCCTTGATCCCTCGTTATAGCAGAATTTCTGCATTGACTGACGTAGATGCAGTGCAGAAATGATTTGTTGATCTCATTTACGAGCACTGTGGAGGATAATGCTGAAAACAGACTTTCTGATATGCAAACCCTTGAACAGAAGTTGAGATTTATATATAATTAGTAAGGTAGGTTTATATTGCAGATATTTGTTGTTCATAAGTCATTAGTGTGATGCTTTTCATCCTAGAGAGCGAGTGGCATTTTAGCACACGCACACACGTGCGCGCACACTGTATAATTCTGACCTGGCCTGAGAAGTTGAGAAAAATCTGCAATGCACGTGGTGTGAAGTGAGGGTATTGATATTATTATTATTATTATTATTATTATTATTATGGTTGTGTTAAAGTCCAATAAAAACACCTCAGTCTCTTACTAAAGTCTCCTCCTGCGCTGACTGTTGCATGATATTAGACTAGGAGTGGTTATATGCCAGAAAAAAAAAACACAGTATCATGATACTAGAAGACATTTTAATGACGCATCATAAAAATCTAGCTACCAAACTTAAGTTTTGTGATGTTTGAAACCATGGAATAATAAAATATTACTCTACAATTACTTACTATTTGCTCATCTGTTGGACAGAAAACATTTTTCTTCTTTTATGTCTTTTCCACCTGCTTTGCTTTTAGTTCTCTACAGTGGGAGCAAACATAACTTTTCTCTTTTTTTCGAAGGGAAATTGTGTGACTCTTATTGCTCGGCCCGTAAGGTTTTTTCTTTTTCCATCACCAACCAGCCCTCTGTCTTTATCTCCTTTTAAAATCGCATATTGGCAAAAGAAAACAAAGGCCTTGCGCGCGTCTTTCAGTCGTTGTGATTGGCCTCGTTCCACACAGGGCCGTGCTTCGTTTGCTTTGGCCCCTGACAAGGCGCTGAGCCGCTTCTTCAAAAGTATCGACTGGGGGAGGTGCTCGTCGACTCTCGAGAGCTTGTTGAAGTGCTCCGTCGTCATACAAGGGTGGGGAAAAGGCATTTGTTTAAAGTGTGTGTGTTTGTTTCACTGGATAATCCCAGCCTGAAAAGCAGTTGTGCTGGGGCTAACTAGCTAATCCTCCACAATGCGGCCTGTTAGTAGTGCAACACTGGCCTACCTACTAAAGTCGCCTCCAGAGGAGGGAGCAGGGGGAGTGAGAGTTTTTAGGACAATGTCCTTTTTTGCTTTTTTTTGTCCTTGTTGTGCACCACAATGACAGAAAAGCCATTTGATGAAGAATGTGTTGTCATTAAGTAAATCTGAGCTTTTTTTTTTGTACCAAGTACACATTACACACCTGGACATAAAGGTTTTGTGGTTGCAGGTTTGTGCGGGGGCTGATCGTGGGTGGAGACTGAAAGGGGGAGGGCTTTACTCAGGTGGCTCAAGGGCACAAGTTCAAATGGATGGAGCTTTTCAATGCCTTTCCTTTTTTTTTTAATAAACAAGAGGCCTTGTTACGAAGCTTCATCATGTCTTTTGATGATCTGAGTGGCATTGCAGACAAGTGATTTGTATTTTTTTATTTTTTTTGCCCTTGGTGCTTTACTTTGTTTATTATCCTATGTCTCACACTGGCCCCCTTTCACACATGCACTTTTGGAATTTAATGGCAATTAATCAGGAAGGGATTAAGTGTGAACACAAGTCTAAAACCTGTTCAGACACTTTAGTGTTTGGGAAATGATCAGGAAGTATGTGAGCAGAAGCAATACATTGCTGGAGAGGATGACCTCTTCATCCTCTTCCTCCATCTATGAAGGCGCTGCTGATGAACTGTGCCACTGATACGAATGTTTACAGGATGCGACATGAATGAGCCAATCGCCAGCAGACCCTGAGAACATGACATAAATAAAGAAGACTCAGGTGCTACACAAGCTGAAGTGTTCCAATCATTTATGTCGCACTCTGTTTAATAGGAGTTTTATGATAAAAACTTGTATAGTTACAAACCTGGTTCTCTTTTAAAAAGGTGTAGCTATGAATTAATATATTACTTTTCCCGTAGATTAATTTCATGGCCAGGAAATACTTAACCTGTGGCAACTGTATTTTATAACAAGTGAGACCAAGAAATTAATGAATTGGATTGACTGAAACATCTTATTACACTTTACAGTATTGGAATGTCACTAGTGTTGCAACAGGGATATACCGCAGGTCCAAGTCATCATAAATACAGTATATTTTTAAAGTCAAGAGACTTCTTCACTCTCACTCCTGCTTTGAAGGATAATCTCACCCGGATACTTTGCACATAAGAAGTGCGGCTGTAATCCTAAAGACTGATCATCCCAGGACTATTATTCCCAATCTCCTTTTACTGAAAATCCCTTCAACACCGTGTATTGTTTGACTTGATAGTATACAGTTGTAGAAGAGGAATGATGTATGAGCTATAATCTCACGATCAGGTGTGTAGAGGATGAGTTCCATTTTGAGTCTGGTTCCTCTTAAGGTTTTCTGTTCATGTATTCTCAGGGAGTTTTTCCTTGCCACTGTCATTCCTAGTTTGTTCATTGAGGATCTAAAGCTACATTTGGATTTCTGTAAAGCTGCTTTGGGACAGTATCAATTGTTACAAGTGCTATGCAAATAAAATTCATTCTCGCATGACGATTAATCGAAGTATTAAGTGTGACATTTCGCAGCATGTTCAGTCGTGGGCTATAGTTACATAGCTATTTGTAGCCATGAGACTGAATTTGTGGCTTTGAAATATTATATAATGTCAGTAGGCTTATTTGTGGTCACGTCTTCTTTTTTTTTTTAAATATCATGTCAGCAAATCTGTATAAAATGCTGTTTTGATGATGCAAGTTTGAATAACTTGCAGCTTGAATGTTACAGGTTTAAGGTACGACAAAGACATCCTAGGATTTGAGTCTGAAAACATGATCAGTAAGCCAGTGGTGCCATGGTTTGTAAAAACTAGGTCACTAGCCTACAACGGAGATATTTGCATGTTCCCATCCTTTACTGTGCACATAGATGCGCATACCACAGTGTCACCATCACACGTCAAACATTAACCTGAAACCAGCGCTGTTGCTCGTCGAGACGGAGAATGAGCGGATCGAGCATGAGAGAAAGCGAAAGGCCGCCATACTGCTAGGGGTATAAAGCCGTCTACAGGCTCCATTCTCCCCTCACTGCCGGTTTCCTCAAATCCAGACTGACAGGCATTCACATGCAGACTGCTGAGTACCTGTGTGACCGAGAGTGCAGCACTATCAACACACAGCAGGCAGGTCCCTCCCTCTTCCTCTGCGCCATCACCTCGGCGTGTGCCAAAAGGTGTTTAGCACCTCTCTCTGTCTCATGCCACTCAACCCACTCTCTGTCTCAATCACTGCCCATTTTACCCTTGTCTTATTCATTCAATCATTCTTATATTTGCTTATTACTGGATGGTTGTAATCGGCTAACTAGAGAAGCACATCTACAAGGAAACAGTTATTGCCCCAGAGTTAGGTTTTATTCGTATACACACACCCTCACTGGTAGCATGTTTAGCACTAAACCCCAGCTAAACGGATGAAATGCAATGTGTTATAGCTGCCGAGAATGATGGCTATAAATAGCTTGGATAGAAAGCTGGCACAAGAGGGAGTAACCACTTGTTCATTCATTTGTGCCTCATCGAGGTCACGGAGGCTGTAGAGCTCAGTAAAGACGATGGCTCTTGTTTCTCAGATCTGCTTGTGTGGCTCTTTTTAGACGAGTTGGTTCAAGCATGCTGGGTTTTTATTAATTAATTGCACGTGTGTGCACGTGTGTGCGCACCGTGCGTGTGCGTTTGGTCGGTAGGAGCAGCCGGGCCTGCTGACTGGGTTGCTCCAGTGGAATGTTTGACCTTTCGGCAGTGCTTTGATGTGACCAGGCCCTGCTGTGCTAATGAGCCTCAGGCTGCAGGGGGGCCGAGAACTCGGCCAAACCCACTCAGAACCCCATACAACCAATCAGACGCTCGCCCAACCTTCATACACCAATAAACATCCACACGGCATCCACAAGGCTTCTATTCAGCCACTGAAAAACCACAACAACCAAAGAGCCCCACGTGATGAAATGACTAAGCAGAGTTTTAAATAGATTAAAAACCAGCATCACTTTGCATTGTAGCGTAATTAGCTTTAGAGAGCACGGTGTTGCATGCCAGTCGCATAAAAAACGTTTGAACTGATTCCTTTGGTCAGGTAACAAGCTCTCTGCACAATATATCTGTTTGTTAGTCATTGTTGCAGTACTGACTTTTCAATACTGATATCACAGAAGCCTTCGAGACGCAAACCATCCTGACCAATCACAGATGTTCCTGATAAGCTTTCAGTGGGTGGTTTTCATGGCAATAAAATGGTGACCTTAATACAGGCTATGCTTTAACAGTGATGTCACTGATCGTGGTACTGCCACTGTGGCAGTATTATCCAAATGGGATAGTTTGGTCTGTATTGAAAATCGAGATGTGAATGAACATCCAATCATATTCAGTGCAGTTAAACAGCTTTATAATAATACTGGTTTTGAATTAGATCCCTAATGAATGAGCCAAAGATGAGGAAAAACATCTTGAGATGGCATAAAGAACATCTGAAGTTGAATATTAGTCTCACCACAGACAAAAGACTAATTTTTAAGTCTTAAAATCGATCCCTGCAAAGTATTTCGGTTCACACTGAAACCTGCACAATGATGCGATGCGATAAAGTAATTATAGTTCATTTATCAGTGACTTTTTGGCAAGAGGAGGAACAGTAGCAGTGCTTGCTTTGATTTTGGCAGCAGGCCACTAAAACGTGTCTGAGTGCATTTCAGATTTATTGTTAACGTCTGTCAGTGCAGTAGCGCCTGCGCCGGTCACGTGACCTCGTCCTGTGTCGGGTTGATGATGAAGCACAGATGGGCTTTTTGTTTTGAAATGACATATTAACTAATCTCTTCCAAAAGCAGTATTTATTATGCAGCGTGTAAACATATTTCCAGTTTGCTAAAGATGCCTGGATGATATAATACTCAGAACACATTTCCTAATATGCAGTCAGGGCTGTTTCTATGTGCTATAGCAAAGATGACCATAGTTACGTGTAAAGAGTACTGATACTGTATACTTGGCTGCCTTTTTTCTGTTCAATTCTTTTATTTCTTCATTTCCTTTTTTGTTTATCATGGGGGCAGCTCCTTCTTGGGGATTCCAACATGTTACCAAACCAACGCTAACTTTTTACTTTAGGCTAATTTACTGCCTAATATGTGCAAAAGCTAATGATAACCATCAGCTAATTGCATTTGATACATCGCTTGTTGGTCTGCTGTTGTGCCCTTTGGTTTCCAAATGAATATGTTGAATATTTTTTTCTCAACAGCTCATTCATTCTCAGCTGTCGCAAAATGGAGACTAAAGCCAGTTTAAAAAAAAAAAAGAAGAAGAATTAAATAAACGTTTAATATTTGTTCTCAACAGCTCTTTGATTCACAGCTGTCGCAAAATGGAGACTAAAGCCAATTTAAAAAAAACAAAATTTGTTCTCTTTGATTCTCAGCTGTCTGTAACTTATTACATGAATCTTTTTATGATCGCTTTGTTTGTAGTTTATTTAAATTGCTCTCCTGTCACAAAATGGAGACTAAAGCCAGTTTTTTGCTGTAAAGCCTTTCTTTGTAATATCATCGCATTATATTTGACACCAAGTTAAAGCTGTAACTGACCAAAAGGACTGACAAGTTGTCATATTTTAGGCCTCTTAAATTGCACAGGACTACAGTGGAACAGTAATAGAGTTCGCTTTTCTGTGGTGCCTCTACGAGGACATTTAAATTTAAAACAAATTTTAAATACACGTTTATTTAAATAAACAAAAAAAAAACGTTTGTCCAGTCGACTTAATTCACATGGTTAATATGTTGTTTGCGCCTGCGATAACGTCAGATACATTTTCTAATTCTGTTCTTAAAATCGAAACAATATGATGTTTTTAACCACAACAGGATAAAGCACGTACTGAAGATACATGAATGAAAGCACAGCACAAGAACACCCTATACGCTCTCATGTTAATGAATGATTCTTTGTCCTCAGCGCTTCATATCTGAGCGCCCGCATGAAAGTCAAAACCACCCACTCCTGCGACTCTTTTGTTATGTCCTGATCCACACCTGTACCAGGAACTTTTAATTATAACTTAATTATCCAATAAAGCCCTAAAGTACCCCTTTTCTGGGAGTGTATGTATTAATGTTGCAATTTATTGGTTAATATTTTCTTAATACCTAGAGCTTGTGAAGACTTTTTTTAAATTTCAGCTGAACTGGCTTGGCACCGCTTACAAGACGGGGTCTTCAAGAGTTCATTGGATAGCTAAGGTGTCTTGTCCTCCTAAAAGAGTCCTGCTCTGAACCCTGTCATATAGGGAAACAAACAGTTGTTGTAGGTTTTACATAAAATCTTTAAGAGGTCCCAAGAGCGGCAACCGAAAAACCTTCTAAAACCTTAAGGGTTTTAATTTTCTAAGCGTGTAAAGTTTTTACTGCCGCTGCACTCGGTATATGACATTTTGAACACAGTCGGTAATGTTTGGCTTCCAAGTGGAGACTGAAGTCACTTCCAGCGGCTGAGTGACTCAGTAACACAAGTTCAGTATGATAGATGCTGTAATCACTGTACAAGTCTTTAATGTTTAACATGTGTCAGTTTTGTGACAAAATATGACTATTTTTTTTAGGTTTTCTTAGGAGCAACTTTCATCAGCGATGAGAAATGAACCGTAAATGGGGCTTTTTAAAGAGGCATCATACGGATGGCATGCTAAGCTTTCGGGTCATCTGAGGACAGTCTGTTTAACTTGTCTGTTGAGTGGATGAAGGAAAAGATGAACTGCTCAGAGCGAAGAAAGACTGAGAAGCCCTTCATTGATGTGAATATTTTTTTCACCCTTCAGGGCAGGCTTTCTAAGGTTTATTTTTCCTAGTACTGCCTCGTTTTTTTTTTTTTGTTTTTTTGTTTTTTTTTTTGCTTTCTTTCTCCCCTCAGTCTTTTTTACTCACTCTCTCTCGGTCTCCGTCTTAACTCGCTCACGTTTTCTCTGTCTCATTACCCAAGGCGCGTGGCATGTGCCGCAAGTCTTCCTTTCTTCTCCATTAATTGGGTTTGGTTACATTAAAGCCTTTGGCCAAAAGGCTGTGCTACCAATAACGCATTCCTTTTTCAACACTCCAGCGAAGACGGCGGGCTTTGCTTGTTTTCTCAAATGCTAATTGGTTATTTATTTAAGCATCTAATTTTATGGTTATATCCCAAACAAGTGCACTGGCGCTCTGTGGATTTCGGGATGCTTTGAAGGTACCAGGGCAGTAGAATGGCGTGTGTTCATCTTTTGTTGTGTAAAGGTCATGCATTCCTGCTGATCTGAGCAGGAACACCTGGCCTGGCCCCGCTGTGTAGGCAGTGCTGGGTGTGTTCTGCCTTTGGCCTTTTAACATCCTTTGTTTAAGTGGCAAAGCAGACTGAAATCTATAGCTAGATCATCAAATCATCCCAACATTCATCAACCAAAAAGAAAATCTAAACGTAATTCCTGTTGTTATTTGTGTTATTGCTTGTCTGTTTATTATTCTTTGTACCGCTTCCTTTTATTATCTGTCTGCGTTTCTGTCTTGTCTTGTCTATCTAAAGCGCCGATCAGACTGAACTAAGATCCATCCTCAGAAGAAAAGAGCTGGTTGTGGTTTCTACGTTCTCTAAAATGTAATAAGGACGAACTGCTAATTATTTAACGTTAACGCCATAACCTTTGAACCGTTTTATTATTTTTTTTAACGTTGCTTGAAGCACATATTCACAAACCCACAAATTAGCCATCAAGTGGTCTAAGTGTCTTATTACCACTGAAAGCACATGGACTGCCTATAATCATGATTTTTTTTGCACAATCCCAGTGAGAACTGCAGGAGAGTCCAGTGTTGTGCTGCTTAAGCTTCCAGGTTCATGCAGGGGGAAGTCAGGAGAACTGCGCGTAGGTATGAAGCCAAGCTTTGCAGACTTTTCACACAGTTTTATTAGGCCGAGAATCCGTCTTCCACATTTCATTTCCCTGACTGACTGAGCCGTTTCGCTCACGCTCGACTGTAGCCGTGAGCATCACGAGTCCTCATTGCATATAAATTACAGAAGTGGGAAGCGATTATCATAAAAGTCATCCTTCCTCTTTTTTTTTTCCCTGCATGTCGCAGAAATGGGATAATTGTGTTGAGTACAAAATGCAGTGTGAGGGGGAAACATTTGGAGAATTACCTCGAGAACAGTTTAAACATCACTGGTTAGGAGAACGTTCACTAGCCTATACACCAGACACCTTTTGGAACTGTGGCAGGATTTTTACACTGCTCCCTCTCTTTCTCTTTCTCTCTCATCCGCTCCGTCTCTCTACCTCCGAGTTTCTGTATTACTTCGGCCAGCTCAAGCTCCGCACAATGAAATTTCTCTTAAAACCACATCTGAGGTTCTTGTGAAGCCAAGCCTGGTTATAAAACTCCAAATGGAATCGCTTCTTTCCAGTCCGTGCCGCCTCTCCCCAAATATGAAAAGAAAAGCTTAAGCCTATTATTTTTCCTCACAATAAAGAATGAAATGGCGACAGGGACTCCCCGCATGCCTGCCCTATACCCTATACCTTCCCACCCAGACTGTGTAAATGTAGCATCCACGAAATCAAAGGCCGAGTTGCCATGACGCCTGCGACTTCAGTTCCTGTGGTCACCACATCCTGCATCAGTAAAAATGTTTGCACAGTCCTTGGTGAATGTGTCAAACCTTTCGCTTTATTAAAGACTTCAGCTTTGCAAATTAGACTGTGTGCTACGTGGAAGGACTGTATTTCGCAAGATGTATTTGATTGAATCTACTCGCTCAGTGGCTCTCGTTTCAGAGAACGTAAATATTGTGACTAGTTCCTCAAAGGTTGTGCGTGTGTGTCACATTAGCCTAGCGGTTGAAGTGATGCACAGTGCCAGGACTTTATTAAGAAATTGAGTAAAATACACTTTGACAGCTGTGACTGGGCAAGTACAAAGATCCAATATGCCACAGAACGAAACGCAAGAGCTCTCCACTCTTCTGATTTGCTGCAAGTCAACATCCTTATACTAGCTGGATAAGAAGAACTGTGTGTGTGCGCGTGTTTGTGTGTCCCACTAAGAGAACGGCTCATTTTCATGAGCATTTTGACGACAGCCCCCCTCTCAGCACTTCCCCATTCTCTTCTCTACTACTCGTCTTTCTTTTCTTTTTCACCCCACTGTGAGACAGGGACGGGGGGCTTAAAGAAAAATCCCCCCGCTTCTTATCTCCTTCCCACAGGAAAAGCCAACAGGAGCTGAAAGGCGTAAAATAATGGAAGAAGCATGCATGCTATCATTTAGGCCTCAAGTTCGGACCTGCCTCAGACTACAGGCATCGGGTTGCATGTTATTAGTAGAGACTGGGTCGTGGTTAGGCTTCCTGTGCTAGGATAACGTTGGGTAACGCTACTCCTCCACCTGGATTAGTACTGACCTTTAACCTTGGACATAACCTGGTTTAGCATGACACCTACACAACCACAGACTAGTTCTCATGGTTTTCTCAGGTATCCCGCACTAACGTTTTATGTATACCGTCAGTGGTTTGGATTATGACTGAACGAACAGAAATGTTGGCTGGCACTGATAGAAACCCATTGAGCTCAGATATTAAGTTCCTTCTGAGAATTGATGACCTGTTAGTCTCCGTTCATCATTATTTTGCCATACTGGGACAAGAACATGGTGCTCCTTGGGGCAATGTGGTGCCAGCCACGAGAGACTCCCACACACAAACTCGCACACCCTACGGCTTGAAACCAGACCATTTCATGAAGCAATAATGGTACCTTCCACCTCCCTCTTGGCCTCTCTCGCCAATTAGCGGGTCGAGAATGTCAAGCTCTGCTCACAAATTAGGACAAACTACTCATTTGAACCCAGCCCTACCTCCAGGACCACATGGTTGTTTCTGGCTCGCCCGGTCTGCATGGGCCAGTCAGGAGCCTAGTTTACTCGATGGGAACATCGGCCTCAGGACTCAGGGGAGGGGGGGGGGAGCCTGGTCTTCATCGACCGTGTGAATGCTAGGAACTTATTTTTATTTATTTTTTTCCTGTCATTTCTCCAAAGCTGACGATGACATTTGGTCATAAGTGGTTCATTTGGGTTACATGAAACGGATAATCATTATGGTAACATATACATCCTGACGATGTTGGGGTTGCTGTGTGTATGTGTGGGTGTGTATGAGTGTGTGCTGTTTAGTGTCAAGACAGGCTTTGTGAGTCAGTCCGCACTTCTCTCTCTCTCTCTCTGTGTGTGTGTGTGTGTGTGTGTGTGTGTGTGTGTGTTGAGGCCGCTGCTGACGTGATTAACCCTGCTTAGTTCCACCGCAGACGGCCGGAGCTCTGTAATGAACTCCCTTATTCACCGGCTAATGATTCCCTTTGATCTCCAGCCCCGAGACCTCTGCTCTGCCTCTGCCCTGTGGCGCTCCCTTCCTCCAGTTCTCCCTCCTCTTTTCCTCCCTCCCAAGTATTGCAGTGGAATATTTGGTGTGATTGAGAGAATGTTGGTGATAAAGTATGGCATGTGAGGTCAACACTTTTTTTAGTCTTTTAACCAGGGCATACTGCAGATAAGTACTAAGCAGTGATCACAACCAACATGAAGGAAATATTCTTCAAAAGGAAAAAAGCAAAAAACGGGGTTTGATTTGTATACTTTCACTGAGTGGTGATAAAGGTGAGTGTTAACCCTCTGAAATGAGCCCTTTTATTAAAAAAAAAAAATTAAATAAAGGGTTGTTTTTTTCCCCCTGGAAATGCTGTGGCATGTAACGTTTGTTGCAACATGGTGACATTTATTCCTTATAATAAAAAATCACTCATTTTTATTCCATCCTTACAAGAAGAGAGCGATGTGACAATCCAGTGTGATGGATGCTTCAAAGCTGTGGCATTTTGTACAGTGTTGAATTCTAATGTGTCCCCTCCTGTGTGTCCTGCAGTCGAATAAGGTTCCTGTGGTGCAGCCATCCCACGCGGTTCACCCCCTCACACCTCTGATCACCTATAGCGATGAGCACTTCGCCCCCGGCCCTCACTCCGCGCACCACCCACAGGACTCCAAAGGTATACACACACTCACACCTTTTAAATGAATAAGATTGATTAAGACGCATCCTAGAACAGCAGTTTAGTAGAGTTCTACCTTGTCCTCCTTCAGCTCAGCAGTTCAGAGCAGCTGCAGGAACCGGGTATGTGGGGGTGGCAGGGGGTCTGGCAGACAACTGCACACAAGCTCAACTCCATATGTGCTCCTTCCGGCAGACGCTTGTCTCTGCAGCAACTCAATATGAGGGAGGAAAAAGATAGAAGGAAGGAGGGAGAGAGATAGGGAGGATGTGGTGATGTCGTGGCGGTCTAGTGAGCTATAAATATCCTCAATGGAGTCTCGCACCATATGAAAACATACCCACACATGCTCTTTTTGTCTGATTCTCAGCATCAGTGAGCTATTCATTTGTGTTTTTCTAATGGATCTTATGGAAATGTGCAGTTATTACCGACAATCCAGAACTGTCCGTACCCTGGTCGAGTACCGTTGTTTGCTTCCTATCACATAATGGCAAATGTAAACGTAGCAGGAGTTCTCTGGAGATAAGGGAAAATGGTGTTGACATTAAACAATGACAATTTCTATCAACAGTGGAAAGGAATAGAGATTTGAGGTCTGTTCATTCTTTTACTCAGAATTATTAAAAATCTTTAAAGCAGCCAAACAAACAGAACTTTACAGATTTCCCGTTGTACTTAACCAGGATGTTCTTAGACACTAATAAAGATTGCCTCACAGTCCAATGGAAAAGTGTTTAAAGCTAGGCTGGAACAAATCCCAGAATGCACCCTGATGTACTAAATAGTAAGCCATTGCTTGAAGAAGCAAATTGTGGAACACTAATTCATCATATTATTTAGTAGAGTAATATTTAGTCTGAGGCGGAGATGTTGTTTGTTTAATGAGTTAGATTCATGATGTCCTGAAGACTTTCCCGTGGTGGAAAACACACCGTTAAAAAGGCTTTTTCCAGAAATGAGAAATAAATGTCTCCTTGTAGAAAATGTCACCATATCAACAGTTATGGTTTGTTAAAGAACACCTTTATGAATTCAGTAATTATCAGACTTGGATTATGTGGAGCATTTGCCGTAGAAGTCCATTTGAGTAATCATAATTGAGAATACAATTCAGTAACATTCTTTCAACTTGACAACTATGCCTAGTCTGCTATAGGATATTTATAAAGCTTTCTTAATGTAACACTCTTAAATGGGTAACATCCCAAAGTGCACCCTGTAATTCTAAATAGAAAGCATGAATTGAAGTAACAAATTTCACATACTATTTAGTGTATTATGATTCTGGCTACATCCACCCTAAGCCGGGTAAATCTAAAAACGTGTAATTAATTTTCCGTTTAGCTGGGTTAGGCCACCAAAACCAAAAACGGTCTCTGAGGTACATAAATTAGATGTCATGTGGAGGGGGGCCAAGGATCGTTTCAGAAACAATGATGTATGGCTGTTACGCCACTGGTGAAAGTTTGTGAAACACCAGCACAAACATGATTGGTGAAATGCAGTCCATGCAGCTCTGTCTATCAAATTTGCTAATTTATCTTCAATTACAGATCATAATACTGTGCCATGCACATGCACTGCTCCAACATATAAGACTAGCTTTCTATTTGCTGCGCAACCACAACAGCAATTCGAGCCCTACACGAAGCCGTGATTTTGGACGCGACATGGCCGAACAAGTAGTCGGTGGGACAACTTTGTGACCCAAGTAGTATTACCCGATAAGTGGTGAGAACCTCCAGATGTCCAGAGACAGTCCAACAGCTGTTCGCGCACTTGCAGTCAAAACCGAGTTGACTGGAAATGGTGTAACAATAAACACGAAGGCTTTTCAGTGTCTTGGTGTGGACATGGAGCGTTTGCAAAATGGTGCGAATATGATGGCCTGAATGAAGAAGGGATTTTAACAAAATCTGCGTTTTCAGACTTCCCTGGCTTTAGTGTGAATGTAGCCTTGGTTTGCGACAGTGTTTTGGGTTTTTTTTTCTTCTTTCAAATGAGTCATTGACTTGTGATAATTCACTGATGATTGCATTTGATTAATCAGTGGCCTACACCGCTACCTTTACCCTTATGTCCCACTTTGGTACACTTTGTTTCCTGGCAAGAAGTGGAACCAAATTCAGCAGGGATACATAGTTACAGTTTGGGCCATTTAGCAGTGGAAATGCTGACAAAATTATACGATCATAGATTTGTTACCATAACACGCTGTACTACACTGTAACCAGGTGGAAAAGCTCTGTTAGAAAATAAGCTTTTTCTTTCCTTTTCCTGGCGTTGGAAGAACGCAGATCTGTTCAGGATTTGAGTTTGGTGTTGAATTGAAGTCTTCTGTCTGCATGGACATGTTTGTGTGTGATTGCTTAGACAATTAATGACTGAATCCTTCATTCTGAGCTAAATGCACACTCTTGATCAGTCTTGAGGCATGTGTGTGTGAGGACCAGTCAGTAAGAAGTATTGCATTTATGAATCAGATCAGTAAGAAATATTGCATTTGAATTCCCACATGACTCCATCAATGTTACACTGTTTCTAGAATTGCATGCTTGTGTCCTGTCCTGGAATTGTAGGTAATTTTAAGATAACAGTTAAATTGACAAGTGGAAAATGGAAAATAGACAAGTGTAGTACAGTTTAAAAACTTGTGAACTAACCTGTCCCATCATGCACCACTTAGGTACAAGGCTTGTGGCGCATCTACCAGTGTTTACTGTATTTATAAAAACATGGCAGGGCGTGCTGTTATAGCAAAGTAATCAGTGACTGTGTGTGCGAGCGCATGTGCGTGTGTGTGTGTGTGTGTGTGTAAACACTTACTGTGTGTGCAGTTGTCAACATCGTAGCTACATTTGCTAAAATGAAATGTTAAAATGTTCTTCTCTGTGTGTATACAGGAATGCCTAGGCATCATCCTGGTCCAGATATTCCTAACTTCTACTCGCTCTCCCCTGGAGGAGTTGGACAGCTCACCCCACCACTGGGCTGGTGAGTGTACACACACACCCACACACAGCTCATCAAGCAGCCTAAATCAGTAAATGGCATCAAGATGGTATGTGTGTATGTGTGTGTGTGTGAGTGTGTGTCTACTGCTGTTCCCATCTTGAGCTTTCTCCTGACTCAATCCTGGCCATGCGCCTCCTTGGCTCGTCCAGGCCTTATGCAGCTGCTCCTCGGCTCGCCCTGGCTCCCGTGAGCTGAGCGTGAGAATCGTACGAGACAAGAGGAGAAAAGTACTCGCCTGAGCGAAGGCTGAGCGCTCTGCGTGTAAACACACTGAAACTGGATCAGACCACAGGCAGGCGCTGAGGTCAACCATCCCCACTGCAGATCAAATGGGAGAATAACTGGAGACGATGTGGAAGACTGGAAACCAAATGGACAGCGTCAGATGAACTTTATTCGTGCTTAAAGTTTACTTGATGTTTGTGATCAATAACCAGACTACAGTTACCAGTGAGCTGTCCGATGGTCGACGCAACAGTAGCACTAACCTGCAGCAAAGGATAATGATGAAGAGATTTTTGTTGAGCAAATTATCCTCACTGATTCACCGCACTGATCATTTCTGCTGTGCAATGTTTTTCCACTTTGTCACGCACACATTCACTCTCCTTTGTGGTTCGGTTCTGTTTTCAGGTTCCCACATCACATGGTTCCAGGACCTCCCGGACCTCATGCCACAGGGATCCCTCACCCTGCTATCGTCAACCCACAAGTCAAACACGAGCCTCCACACGAGACGGACCTGATGCACATGTGAGTGGTGCTTCTCGGATCCCTGAATATCTTGGATTAGGAAAACTTTTCTCGCCAGTTTACTTCATTACCCAAGGAAATATTAGCCTAGGGATGTTTTTTTACCTTAATATAGATCATTACATATGAGTAGATGCTCAAGAGTGGCACCAACATGACCAAATTTATATTTCAGTTGTTGAAAAATGAAGCCATGGAGCAATAAGGAGAATCAGCCAATTGGACAAAAAAATGATGATCCCAGCATTTCTTTCTTGTTGGACTAAACAATAGTGTAAACACACCACACGCTGTGATGTCCCTGGCTCCGAATTGCTGTAGTCGCTCTTACTGTCGTCACTGTGACTGATCCATTTTAGTCGAAAAAATAAACTAAAACCAGAAACCAAGTTGGAAGATGCTTATAGATTGAACAAGAAAATAAATAAATAAATAAAAACAGATGGATTTGACAGCCACAAGTAGTAAATCTAAACAGCATTAGTTCATTCCTTAAAAACAGCACTAGACCAGGTTTATATAACTGGGCATTTAACCGTAAGCCCTACTGCTTAGCTGTATTCACCTGCACCAGTCGGGATCTTTTTGCTTCTTTTTGCTATGATTGCCAGTCAGGGAAAGTAAGAAGTACGCTGTATATCTGGAACTACACCCTGTTGACAGTTTTGCACTTTTTTCTTTTTTTTTTTTTAGGTTTTCCCATTTTGCACTTATGTATGAAAGCATGGGGGAAGAACATAGCACTGAATGTACTATGTACATACTATGTATGTATATTGCTGAATGTACAATTTCTTATTTCATACTTAATTCTCTACATTTGCAACTGCTGTATCAGTACTTCAAGGAAAGGGGGAAAACCACTGCATTGAACTCTCAGAAATAGGGGAAACCTGGAGTTGGTACCCTTATCTTTTGTACCTTTTAATAATATGTACACTACCAGTCAAAAGTTTGGGGTCACCTTCTAATTCAAGTGTTTTCTTTATTTTTATGACTTTAAGAGAGACTGGATAATGATGGACTGTTGTTTCTCTTTACTTAGTTGAGCGGTTGTTGACATAA
>JAQMYM010000026.1:0-20253 GCA_030014255.1 Parauchenoglanis ngamensis
GGAAAACTTACTTCTAGCTACATGTGGTCCTAGTACTAGTACTTCTGTCTTATCAGAATTAAGTAGAAGGAAGTTAATAAATGTTTTGATTGTCTAATGTTGGACTGTTAGGTGACAATGAAGCATACCTAAGAATCTGCTTTTTCTTTTTTTTGCTCTCTCTCTCTCTCTCTCTCTCTCTTTCTGTCGAGCTGCACATGCTACTCCTGAGATCCTTTCTGATCCTGACCCCTTCTGCTTTCCCAACCTGCCGGATCCATCCTGTTGTCCTACTTCTGATTGGAGTCATCACTTGGAAACCACTTGCTCCTGTTGAGGACGGCACCATATGAACTGCCTCAGCATGCACCTAGAACAACTAGCACCTAGAAGACGGTGTTGGACTGCTGTTGACATGAGCAGTTCTGCTACAGTGGCATAGGACCTAAATTACCACCAGCAGTCTTGCACTCAACTCTTGACCCTATTACAGAAGTGTGTTAGTTGCAATCGCACTATCCAGCTCCACCCAGATGAGGACGGGTTCCCTTTTGAGTCTGGTTCCTCTCAAGGTCTCTTCCTCCTGCCGTCTCAGGGAGTTTTTCCTCGCCACTGTCGCCGAAGGCTTGCGCATTAGGGAGATATATATAAATTTATAGATTCATAAGTTTATTTTCAGAATTAGGATATAGAATAGGTTGATGACACAAGTTGATGATTTACAGAGAAAAGGAGTGAAAGGTTAGGTTTGTAATCACTGATCTGATGTGGTTATTTTGCCATCTAGTACATATAAGTCAACAGACTGAAATTAAATTTTGCCTAGAATTTTCCATTTTTGTCATTCTTCATCCCATATTATTCAAATTTGTATCTATATATGTATCTATATGTCTGTCTGTCTGTCTGGTTAATACTCTGTACACACTTGTATATATGAATTTACTTACACATTGTCTCCTTTGTTCTGTTTGTTTGCTGCTCGCTTTCCTTTCTTTACTTTAATATTAATGTGATAAGTACACAAGTGGGAAGACACTATTATTACACACACACACACACACACACACACAAACACACACAGTTTCAATAAGCACCAAATACCACACACACACACACACACACACACACTTCATCTGCCTTGTTGGTCTCGGAGGGAATGAGTCATGTTGCTAAGAGACAGAAAGTCTGGCAGCACAGGAGAAGGAGAGGAAAAGCAAAGTTTTGTGTGATGTTATTAGACAGAGAGAAAGGAGCAGGTAAGTGGGTGGATGGAGCAACAATCTGCCACAAAATGGAGATGGAGGCAAGAACAGGAAGGTGTACAATAACACAGAGACCAAGCTGTGAGGAAAATATTTTAATTATGGTATGTGCATTATTCAGACTGTTAAGAAAAAGAGGACTTACATCCTCTTTTACCTCAGGAGTCTTCATTTCAGTGTGACTCGATATGAAGACTGGGCAGCTGTGGCCTAAAGGTTAGGGATGCGGGTTTGGGACGGGTTCATCATCGGTTCCTGGATTGGCAGGAAAAATGTGTGGGTGGGGGGAGTGAATGAACAGCGCTTAGACCTGAGCTTTTCCAGGTGCTCTTATCCTCTCAGGTGTACAACACACCTGCTTTGTTTAAAAGTTTCACAACGCTCCTTAGACACTTCAACACTGACTCACAGAAAAAACAAGGTAAAGTTTTAACATAAGTAGACTTGCATTCAATTGCAAATATCTCTTAAACAAAACTTTCACAAATAGTAAATAATTACCAGCAGCGCTGTCCCGAAATGAAGAAATCTGTCAGGAGCGACTGTACAGAGGGAATGTGTATGAAATAGACAGATGTCAACTTCTTCACTTCAGCAACTCATTCAAAATGAACGATTCATCTTTGAATAAAACATACACTGGATTCAGAAAGTACTCAGACTCCTTCACTCTTTCCACATGTTGTTATATTGCAGCCTAAAAAAACAATAAACATGTCCATAATTATCCATCTGGCGGGTTTTTACAAAGTTTTGGAAAACTATTAAAGTTAAACACTCAAATATTACATTACTGTGTTGAAGTCCACTGGCAGAAATGACACCTTTCAGTCTCCTTGAGTTGGCACAGACAGATTTGAGGCAGACTCTGCGGAACCTCTTGAGACCCATCAGGCTGGATGGGGAACAGGTTCTTCAGAGATGAGGAATCCTTCAGGGATGGAATTGTCCAGGTGATGAGTGCTGCCTGGTGTCCTGCTGGTGTAACACTTGAAGATGCAGAACAAATAATTTAGGACAAATAATGTGGTTCTTCTGGCAGCTTCTAGAGTTCCATCAGAGTGAACTTTGGGTTTATAATCTCCACCCTGACCAAAGCTCTTCTTCAGTATTTATTCAGTTTGCAGTTTCAGTTTGAGTCTCATTGGTCCCAAAGTATTCATGAACAACAGAAGCTCCTGTGTTCTCAGGACCTCTTATAGGTGTTTGGTTTTTTCAGGAGTAGGGGGTGTTTGCAGAGAGATTTTTTTTCTGGCTTGTTTTTTTTTTTTTTTGCTTTCACATGCTCTTTGTGTGTCTTTTTAATGCACTAAAGCAAGACCATGTTGGAGATTTAGCAAATGGAATGTCAATTAGTGAATCAATATTAGTCAGAGAGAGAGAGAGAGAGAGAGAAAGAAAGTAAAGTAAAACATTATTGGAGAACATTTCCCGGAGCTATTATAACACTTGAAGGCGTTCTGCTATTAGACCTATTTATTGTCCTTGAATTCATTCGACTGGAAATTGATTTCCTTAATACATAGCAAAGCTCAAGGTCTTAAACACTGCTGTTCAAACATTCAGAAACATGCTCAGATTGAAAAACAAACACACACACACACACACATGCTCGGCTTCACAGCAGGTTTATTACACACTGTGGTTGATAGTCACACACGCGGTTGCTTATCAGTTGGCCTGAACCTCCATCTTTCCCCTCTATTATTCTTAATGACCGGAAGTGTGCTAGCTGATTGGTCCTCAACACCTCATCTACCCATAATGCACTAGCTGCACTCTGATGGCCTCGTCAATCAGCACCAGGACCTCGTACCTCCCCAGCTGTCTCAGAGATAATGCCTGAGACGTGTGCAGCAGCTTCAGCGATACAGATACAGACTGGATCTGCTTACAGAGCGGAGCTGAAGAGGACGAGTCTGATCATACATCAATCTCACCCTCTCAAATATTCACAATAACATCCATAACAACTTTCAAACAATTTATTCAGGTTCAGATTAATCATTACCCAACTCATAAACCTTAACTTAGTGTTCACACGGTGTTTATTAGTGAGTGGGAGAGAGAGAGAGAGAGTGAGACAGAGACAGAGTGAGAGACACAGAGAGAGAAAGAGAGAGAGAGTGAGAGACAGAGACAGAGTGAGAGACGGAGTGAGAGACAGAGAGAGGGACACACATACACAGAGAGAAAGAGAGAGCGAGAAAGAGAGTGAGTGAGAGAGACACAGAGAGGGAGAGAGTGAGACAGCGAGAGAGAGAGAGAGAGAGAGAGAGACACAGAGAGAGAGACACAGTGAGAGAAAGAGAGAGTGAGAGAGAGACACAGAGAGAGAGACACAGAGAGAGAAAGAGAGAGAGAACTTCTTACAGGATATTAATTCAGTCTGATGTGAAGGCTAACAGAGCTGGCATGTATTCACTGTCTAATTGAATACAGAAAAAAGGTGTGAAGTGTGTGGGCATTCGGTGATTTGAGGCTGTGTACCGCTAATGAGATTTCTGCTAGGTTTCATCTCTAGCATATTAAAGAGAACAGCTTATGATAAACATATTAAAAAGACATCTTTCATCAGGACATGCTGGCAAACAGAACACACTGATTCACACAGTTCACCTCTAAAGAGCTCTTATTAATGATGAGATCTTGATTAGGATTAACCCTGAGACACAGTAAATACCCAGAGCTGCATATATTAGTCACATACACACACTATATACACTTTCTTTATGGTCAGAGGTTCTAACTTCTGTTCAGATCCTTTCTGTAAAGTACATCTCCTCTGAGGTCAGCTGGAAACTTTCCTGCTTCAGCCAGAGGGTTAACCTGAACATTTTATTAGGAGAAGTATTTATCTTCCTTTTTTCCAATATAAAAAACATGTTAGCTCATGTTTTAGTGTTTCTAACATGTTTATACTCTTAGTTAGGTTTAAAGAAATCTGGAGGGTGACGACATGCACAAGTTCAGAAAGAAGAGACTTAGTTAAAGATCAATCTCAGGCTACGTCCACATTAAAACGAGCTTTGTCCCCACTAACACACCTGAAAACGCATATCTGATTGCTGAAATAATATCTCGCCTCCTGCGCATGTAGGCAGTTGTAGTGTTATCAAATCAAAAGCTGCTAGCAAAGACAACAAGGTCGGCATCGCTTGTAACTCATTATCCATGCTGCGTTCCCCACTGGGAGTCGAGGACAATGCTGTTTGTCAATTTCTGGAAAAGAAATTTTTCACGTGACAGGAGCGTGACCAATCAGGGAAGCACACGTCGTGACAGATAAAACCCAATCAGGAACCGGATATGGGTGTCTTCCTTATCGTTTCCAAAAGCCTCCGTCTTCCCTCGTCCACACTAAAACTCATTCATACTAAAACAGGGCCAGATGTTTTCCAAAACTCTCCTTTATCATGGCTCAGAAATGCCGGAAAGCAAAAATAAAAAGAGAAAACAAACCTCATACGCAGGAGCTATTCAGGTGATAAGTTTCTGATAAAATTCTGAGTTTCTGGCTGTCTCCAAATATTTATGTAGGACCATGTACTGGATGTCAACTTGTAAATAAGTAATATGTACCATAAAGCGCTCACCACAAAGCTACTAGAGCTTCCCTTGTGTAGCACTTTTACATTAACAAAATATACCAAAACCCGGGAGACGTTCAAATACTAAATAATCCAGATTGACCTCTGAGCTCACTCTGCTAAGCCTACATGTGGAGGTCTAAGGTTCGGGTCAAGTCTATATATCCTGTGGATTAAGCAGGAAATAAAATATTGCTAGTGCAGAGATTTGAACCCATAAAACTTTGCGTAAACAATTGTGGCGATTTCATGTGAAATCAGTCACTGAGTTTACTCCCAAAGACCTTCCAGAGCACAGAGACTCTTTAGCCCCGTCAGGTTGGAGAATCTGTATTATGTACAAAGTTGTATTGAATACAGTAAACTCACTTGTTCTCACACAGTAGTCTCCTCATGTGTAGTGATTCCAGGCTCTAGTCTTATTGAACACAGATTAGTAATGTGTCCACAACTATTTAAATAACATTTTATTTTAGTCCCTTTTGATACTGTTTGCTGGAGCCACCGGGTCAGAAAGGTATTCCAGAGGTGAGATCTTCCATTAAAGGGACAACTGTTTACCCAGTGCATGGCCTGGAGGTGGAGGAGCCCCACCAGTGTTTATTCTTTCTCCTTTTCGTTGTCAGAAATATCACCAGAGCTCAGCATAATGACAGCAGTCAGACCGAGAAGATCAACTTTTCAACAGGGAGCCTAATTATCACTTTGTATCATATTTTGATGGTTTGCAATTACTAATCATAATTTACTGATAGATATTTTATCACTTAGAATTAAAATGACTTTTAGGTTTGTGTGAATTAAAGTAAAAAGTGACATTATTTGGGATATCTCACAGTCAGCTGGGATTTTTTCCGTGCACCTTGGCAGCAGAGACAGTATTGCTTTTTGCTGTTATTATATATTTGCATTCCTTTAAAGCTTTAAAGGGTGATCATGGGTTTATCCCCTAAGTGCCAGTGTGGCTGAAGGCTTTCGTTCCAGCCAAATACAAGGCACAGCTGATAGCTGATTGGAGACCGAGATAACCTGATTACAGAAGCGGAATCAGGTGCAGCTCCTGCCTGGTTGGAATGAAAGCCTGAAGCCACACCGGCCCTTTGTGGCTAAAGGATCGAAGAGCTCTGCTTTAAAAGAATTTATTATAATAGTTTGCTCTTTGGCTGTAAAATTTACAGCCTTAATCCGTTCCATCAGCTTTTCTAACAAGCATTAAAGTCAGTGTGAACTGCAGCCTTTTTTAAAGTCAAGGACAGGACTTGATGAGGAAAACCTGGTTCAACTTAATCAGCTGTTAACTCAAGTAGGAACCCCTGAGCTCAGGATGGAACCAGGAACCCATGAGCAGTGAGGTGACAATGCTACCTGCTGCACCACTGAAGCCATCAGCATGTTTTAGGGTTCAGTGTAAAACATTTATGCGAGTACAGACAGCACCCTGTCTCTGAGAACCTGGGCTGGTTCTGCTCTGCAGGATCACCAGAACCTCCTGAAGACTCTTGTTCAGAGTTGAACAATATGACAGCGACAGCAAGGTGAAGGTGTGGAAACATCATCACTGGTGGAGAAAGAGGTATAAGCAGGAAGCAAGAAAAGGCCAGGACCAATGTTGGGATCCTGCGTTCTGCAGAAACCACTTGGGTTCTAGATTTTAGGGTGTCAGACGCAGTGTGGACATGTGGTGATCTGCATTTGCATAATAATGCTATCGAATGTTTGTTTTCTAAAGTAGACCATCGAGCATTTCCCTCCATCCTTCTGGATGAGACGCATAAATGGGAATTGAAAGAAGGAATGGTTATTATTTTATTAGATAAGGAAGAGGTCAAACCCAAACCGAGGAACATGATGAGAACTTTAACAGTCCCGAGCCAGCTGCGTTTCCATGAGTAGATTAGATGTAAAGAGATTCAGGCAGCTTATCGTATCCGTTCATCAGATCACATCCATTCGAATTTGACAACGAGGACATTTTCATTATGGAATCCATTAGGATACAACAAATGCGCTTATGTGAAGTAATCAAATGATTTTTTTTTCACCAAATAGAATTATGCTGGATAAAAACCCACCGACATTCAGCAAGCTGTGCATCTGTTTGTGTGACAGCGTATTGATTTTAATTACATTTAAACTGAATGGATGGGAAATTGCGTCATTTCTGCTGAAGTGATGAAGAGCGATGATGAGGATGATGATGGTGTATTTGAGAAGAACAGTTTCAGGAAAGCGATAAAGCCTCTCCATCTCACATCACCTTCGTTATTACTGTGATCTACTGCTGCAGTGATGTTCTCCTGGAGGAAGCCACCTTCTCAGAGAGTAAAATCCCGATGCTAAACACTCCAAAGGTATCAGGTGCACGAGAGCCATCTTATTTTTAGTCTTCTGATAAAAACGCATGGATTCAGAATATAACCCAATCCCACAGGTTTATAAGCTTTTTTTACGATGCCTCACAGCCTGAAGGGAAGGTGGTGGAAAAGCCTCCTAATATTAAAGATCAAAGTACAGTCATTTTTCCACGTTATATTATTACTGTTGCTTTGTGACATTTTCCACTAAGCTGACCTCAGGAGCTCCAGACCAGCTCCAGCCCCACCACAGGAATCACAGAGCTCCACAACCGCCAATATGATCATCCAAAGAATTTATCACAAAGAATTGCGGAGGAACGCTCACTCAGACTCGTGTAGTGGAAATATTTCAAAGATTTTACTTTTTACTCAAGTTGTTGTCAGTAATATCACTTGTAATGAAAACTGTTGTATTCAATTAGAAAAGAATGCAAAATATTCACATTTCACTAATGCTCTCAGACTTTTGGACCCACTGTATGTGTGTGTGTAGACAGACAGGCAGACAGGCAGGAGGACAGACAGACAGGCAGACAGACGTTCAGACAGACAGGCAGACAGACAGGTGGACAGACAGACAGGCAGACAGGCAGGCAGACAGACAGGCAGACAGACGTTCAGACAGACAGACAGGCAGGCAGACAGACAGGCAGGCGGACAGACAGACAGACAGGCAGATACATAGATTTTACAGCATTTACAGAAATGTTAAACACTAAGAGCTGTGTACAGTGTTGAGGAAGTGTGGATTTAGAGTTATAGTTCTATTGCTTTTGTGCCTGCTTAAATTCCTCAGTTAGCACACACACACACACACACACACACACACACACTCACTCCTGCACTTCATTACACTAATAAGTGAGTATGCAATGCCTTTGTGAAGTGAATATCTTTCAGCCCTAATTATTTGCCTCAAACACGCTGAGATTTTGAGCCACTCTGAATGAAGCTTTCATTAAATGTATAGCATGTCTTATATTATTTATTATTAATTAACTGTTATAAGACTGATTTTATAGTCTTATAAAGGTCAATCAGGATGATTTTAGGCATGACTGTTATGGTAGGGATTCCCAAGGTGGTACGTGGTAGGGGAACCCATAGCCTGTTGGCTCTATAGAACCTGATGTTTAAGGAACCAAGATGCGTGAGCGAGTTAAATAAGATTGTGAAGTGGTGCTTGTGCAACCGGGCTCAGCAAGGAGGGGATTCGAACCTGCACTCTCCGGCTCTTTGTGTGGGGGAATTTCGCTTTATATAATAATATAATATAATATATGATGATGTAATATATAATATAATATAATATATGTAATATAATATAATATATGTAATATAATATAATATAATATATAACTCCTTCCCCTTTCTTTTCAACCAAAATATTTATTGTTTCTTTTCTAAACCAAAATATAGCTCTTTTCTTTTCAGCTCCAGCAGCGTGACGCGCAATCTATAATGTCCGCGCGCCGAGCTGCGTGGCTCGGCGTCTTTTAAGCACGGCTCGCAGCTGCAGCGCGTCCACCCGATTGCGGTCACGTGATCGTCGCCTAGCGACTGGGCCTACATTAGGACCCCGGTTTGGCCGCGGCTCCGCCTGTGACGTGGCTGGCGATGTTACAATGACACATTAAAATTTCACTATTTATTAAAACATAGTCTGTAATAATGTTCAGCAGATGACATTCTGTCACGTTTTTCAAAGCAGCAATAAGTTGTTTCATCGTGATAATTTTAAATTTAAATCTCACAAACCTGCTGCAGTTCCATCCTCAGCCTCTAGGGGGATGTGAATCCTGATTAGTCAATTCTGCACTAATAAATTTTCAAACTGCAGTTATACACACACTGATTTTGTGTTTGAAAGGATCAGCCCATGTTGTCGGACTTGACATCTCGACTCAACGCTCGGGCTTTTCAGACAAGGGTCCATGTGAATGGTACCATCCGGGTCACTAACGCCTGGGCGGGACAAATTAATATTATTGGTTGTAAATGGGGCGCACAAACTCAACTACACAACACACACACACGCACACACACATAGGAGAACAACATAACTCTTGAGTGCAAACAAAATGTTACTGCAGCTTATTTTTGAACAATTTTAAAAAGCTGCACGTGCTGTTTTTTCCCTCCAATAAAGTTGTGGAGTGTGTGAGCTCTGAGCGAAAACTGAAATAAATCTGTCTGAAGTCTGCCAAATGAAATAAATGAAAATGAAATAAATGAAATAAAGCACGCGCCTGTTCTCGCGCCTCTCCATTATTATAAGCGCTACTACTCTGATGCACTGAGCCACAGTGCTCCATTTCTCCCCACGCACTGCCGTGTTTATGAAATTAAAGCTCACAAGAGCACACACACACACACAAACAAACAAAATGTGCGTGAGCAGTGAATCTAAGCCATCGCACAGGACGCCTCACTTACAACAGGTTTCACGTCAACACCATGCACGCAGTGAGCCAACAAGCGCCTGCATGGTGAAGATTCATCTCACACACACACACACACTTACTGCACCATCTGCGAGTGCTGATCGGAGGGAAAATGAAATAAAGGTGCAGAGACGATGCAGCCAGAAGGAAAGAAAGAGCACGTGAGAACCTGACACAGTGTGTGTATGTGTGTGTGTGAGAAAGAGATATCCACCCATTTCCAGCCTGTGTGTTAACTGTTATGCATCTCTCCCAGGTTGTGACCCGGGTCCTGTGTGAACAGGGATTAACCCGTCTTGACTGATGTGGTTTGAACTGACAGCAGAAGCTGAACGGTGGTGAGATGACCCGGGCGTGGCCCGACTCTGGTGTGAAAGAGGGATAATTCTGTAGTTCATACTGCTGCTGCTCTTGCTGTTTAGATGTAGTTAAAAAAAGGACAAACTATTTAAAAGGGCTGTCGAGGAAACACACACACACACACACACACACACACACTTTTGTGGCAACTGCAGACATTTTCTCATGTGTATGGGGTCTCCAGGTATCAAACCAATCATTCTTGCAAAGTAACTACACTGCTGCATAAATCAGGCTTACAAAAGGAAGAAAAGAAAAGAAATGGAGAAAAGACTGAGTCACGGAAACACAAATGAGTGTACGGCAAAGATACGCTTACAGCAATATCGAATATTACAATACAGTGAGCTGGTTACTCTGTGTGTGTGTGTGTGTGTGTGTGTGTGTGTGTGTGTGTGTGTGTGTGTGCAGCATAGCAAATCATTTTACAAACCAGGATTCACTTTTCTGATGAGCTGCAAATGATGCACAGGTCAACATTCGACCCTGCGTATTTTTATTCCGCATGTCCGTGGACTACTAAACCCACCTGGGATCGGGACGGCGGCCGAGTTAAAGCCTTCTGAATTCTGACTTACTCATCATACTGTAGCCGAGTAATCCGAGTAAACTTCCTACACTGCTGTGTGTTGAGCCGCTGTAATGTTGTGTGCTTTGAATCGTGATGCTGAGGCACATTTCATCCAGCTGTATAAACCTGTACACTGATGGATTAAGAATAAAAGAAGCCTTGAGTTTCAAAGTGGCACAAAAGCACTAGCACTTGTAATATATTACACTGGCGTTAGTTCACTAGAAGAAAATGCATGAATTTACTACTGAGAAATATTCACATTTACCAAATGCACTGCAGTGGAGAGCTCGTGTCTCGCTGACTCTGTCTCCAGGTGATCAAGGACAGGCACAGCACTGATTCATCCGCAAACACTGCAGGCAAAAGTTGTATAAAAGACACAGGAATGTGATGAAGCACAGCATCAGCGCGCTGACGTATAAAACACCTGGATTTCATCCTCACTGCTCACAATGCATGACTTTAGTCCTTTTTGCTGCGTCTCATTTTGGTGTCTGAGTCTCAGAAAATAGCGATGATTAATAAATCAACCATGTGGCATTGAGGACTGAACCCTCGCCTCTGTGAGCTCAGTGTGCTGTTAGGCAACGTCCTGAAGCAGAGAATGCTGAGAGCTGAAGTAAACACCACTGAACACGATGGCTCACACTGGCACTGTTATTAATTACCCCTGAACACACTGCTCTAACACACAACATCGCTGAATCCTGCACTCTGATTGGTCAGAAGGTGGTGATTTATTCTCTATAACAGCGGCTCTGACAGCAGCGCAACTTTATATTAATGCACTTGCTCTGATACATTATCGTTTCTATAGTAACGGCTCATTCACAGAGACATGTACAGCGCACACTGCACTCATAATAAACTTATTAAAACCCCTGTGTAATCATTTAGCTTCCAGTGTCTGCACTGATTACCTGTCTGAGGTGGCGAGAGCTGACCCATCACTAACATACCAACTGAATGCCTTCTCCGCACGCTATGAGGCTAACGTCAGTAACACAGCCACAGTGAGCAGTGCTATTAATGAGGAGCTCATGTTATTCCTCTCTGAGCACGATGTGAGAAAGGTTCTGAAGCAGGAAGGTTCTACACAGCACTCCCGCTGAACATCTCGAACCCCCAAGGCTGCATCCTGAACGCCACACTATTTTTCATCAACACAGAACCACTCTGTAGCCACCTACAGCGCCAGTCTGCGGGGGACACAGTGGTGATCGATCTGACCATGACCAGTGACGAGCAGGCCTACCTGAAGCAGGTGGAGGATCTAGCTCAGTGGTGCCTGGCTAATAACCTTGCACTGAATGTCAGTAAGAGCAGATGAGCAAGGAGATAGTGATGGATTTTAGGACGTAGCAGACAGGAAATTACTCCCCACCAATCACCAACAGGTCTCTGGTGGCAAGAATGACCAGCTTCAGATACCTCAGTGATCAGATACAAGATCTCTCCTGGTCACTCAACATCCACAACACAATAAAGTAGGCGAGGCAACATCTTTACCACCTCAGACAACTCCAGGAGGATCATGGTCTCCTTCCACATCCTTAGCATGGTCTATACCTGTGCACCTGAGCGCATCCTGACAGGTAACATCACAACCTGGTACAGCAGCTGCTTCATGTTCTGCAGAGAACACAACAGAACATATTACCCACACTTCCCTCCCTGCAGGAGAGCTACTGAAAATCATCAAGGACAGTTCCGACCCCAGGCACAGAGTCTGCCGAGGTCAGCAAACGCCTCTGCAGCCACACGGCCTTCACTGAAAGCCCACTAAACACAGGCCACTAGGATCCTGAACTCCCACTAACCCAACTCCCACTACACACACACACACACACACACACATGCCACATTAATGCACCCGTCTGCCTGCCACCTACACACACACACACACACACACACACACACACACACCCTGCAGACTGGGCACTGTGCTCACTGCACACCACTGAACCACTACACATGGCTCTCCCACTGCTACCTATTCATTATTACACTCATTTTATTACATTCTTACTAAATTCCTTCATTATTTTTACGCATATATTGTTTTATGTCCATGTACATTTTTATTACATTTATATTTTTTATTACCCTCTGTTACTCACATTTACTCTTGCTTACTTGCTCAGTCCTTCTTTTTGGTTTCTCAGTAACATGACAAGCTGTGTAACGTTTTCATCTTATTAACTTGAGGAGAGAGAATAAAGCGAGGCTGCTGAGAGATTTATAGCTGCTATAACGTCAGTGACAACAGGAACTCACCTGTTTCCCAAAACGTTAAATGTAACTATAATTGGATAAAAGTATGGATGTGTTGTTCTTGGGCTGATAAAGGGAAATAATCAACTAATCTAGTGATAATTACAGCAGCACCACAATCAGGTGAATATTTTTCTGTTTACAGTTTTTATTTAGATTTTAAATGCTTTGTGTCGAATGTCACGTCCTCTAGCGCTTGTATTTAACTGGTGAAAAACAGCTTGGTGACTGGATTTTATCAGTGACATCAGATTAAAGTGTCTGCCAGATATGTAAATGTTAATTGATTTGATGTTGTAATCCTGGAAGGCGCGACTGACTTAAGCAGCTTTGCAGGTTGATCTTGATGAAGGAAATGCTTTGTTTAATGCTTTGGTTTTGGCAGGAACTTGGTTAGCGAACTCGCTCACAACTCACAGCCATACGCACAAACAGTCAGTGATATTTGCTGGCATAATTTTAGCAGTTTGTCTCTGCTTCAGGGAATTCTGTAGAGCAGAACGAGAGCACAGCAGTAATGAACATCTGACGATGCAGAGAATGATGAATGCATCACCAGAGCTGCTGCAGGACATCAGAATCTGAGAGAGTTACACTGTTGGCTCCATTTCTAGGTACTGTATTTTTACACAGTGTTATTTTTATGCATAAAGTTTACCATCTTCTCTACACTGATCTGTTCCTGCTTATATAATCTGAGCTCTATTAATGAGACAGGAAATGAGATGTGGTCATGAAGGCCATATTTATCCTTGCCTTGATAATAATATCTCATTTCAGAGTGTACTCTCTGAGGAAACAGCTCTCGCTGTGGAATTTTAAATATCAGTGTGGCAATAATAATAATAATAATAATAATAATAATAATAATAATAATAATAATAATAATAATAATAATGAAATAATACAAGCATAAAGAAATGAGATCTTTATGATTGAGATTGAGCGTGTGCTGCACACGTCCCTGTGAATGAGCTATTGCTATAGAAATTATAATATATTAGAAAGAGTTCATTAATATAAAGCTGTGATGTGCAGCTGCACTGCTGTCAGAGCTGCTGTTACAGAGAATTAATCAACACCTTCTGACCAATCAGGATCCAGAGTTCAGCAGTGCTGTGGGAGAGGTGTCTATACTTAGCTATGAGTCTTTGTACTTTTTCATGCACATTTATTCCCAGTGAGACTGAATCCAATACCAACAACCCCACAGTGCAGCTGAACGTACCCCAGGGGTCACCTGGATGCGGAGCGTGATGAAGTAGAGTGTGTTGTGTAACCTGTAGGTGTGTTCTGCCCCCTGCTGGTCATTACTGCTACCGCACTGAAACTGTAGCTGTACAAGACATGTCATTATCATTGCTTTACTGAACACATATCATTTCAAATATTGGGAAATATATCTCTGTTTTACAGCATCCATGAAACCAAACCCACTAAATGTCTTGCTGCAAAATACATTTCTTTGTCTTCTTATAGTAAATGCGCTGACACTGACTTATTCCTTGTGAAAATCACATGGTTTTATTCTCATACTGCTTCACAGACTCAGTCCAGCATCACTGATGGATAAACTGGTATTAATCAATCAGGAGAAAAGTTAAATCATCTTCACTGTAACCGACTTTCATGGGAGGAGATCACGGTTGTGGTTTCTTCTTCCGTATGAGTATGAAGTGGATTTGCTCTGTATTCCATCAGAACAGGATAAAAATGGACCATGTGCTAGACTAGGGTTAGGGTAACCCTAGACTGGACTAGATTATTGATCTTATACATCACATAATGTTCCTCATAGTTTTTATTCCCATGAGAATTGAAATGGCAGATCCTTCATCCTCTCCTGATAGATCTGGTCGAACATCTCGCTCTGGGCCACAGTGAAGGTGTTCTTCCAGTCTCCAACCGTCCCTGAAACATTCAAATATAGTGCAAAATCTCAAATCAAGATTCTTATCTAAATATAAAACTACAGTATTTATGTAATGGCACCCAGCCATGAGTCTGCTTCATGATCAAATCCATTTTTAACCAACAGAACTGAAGACCAACTCTGGCTCTCAAAATAAACTTAAATGTCCTGACCAACTCTGCTATCGTCAACGCTAAACTCTGGATTGAAATCATCTCCATGTCTACAAGACATTATTTTCCCAATACATCTGAAGATCCATGTAGGCCATTAATTATGATGGCATGTGAACTCTGACCTTTGCGCATGAACTGGCCCTTCTGTAGCAGATCTTCAGGAAGAAACTCGTAGTTTGCTTTTGGGTCCGTCTTCATGTTCTTGAAAGTTGCTTTCTCCACGATACGACACACAGCAGCTTCGTTCAGATCTCGATCCAAGAACCTACTGATCTTCTCCACAGCTGACCTCAGATCCTGATGCGTACAGGAGACACCAGAGACCAGACTTACATCAGCCTCATCAGAGCTCCGGACAGCAACATGAGTGAGCCTGTCAGGTTCTGCTACATATAACACTCTTTCAGAGTGAAAAAAAACTTACTTTCAAAGGACGATAATGTTAGCAAAATATACAATCATATTTTTATGGACTCTTAGCCGGGGGACGCGGCGAGTCGGGTGTGAACACAACATTTTAATTACAGCTGTATACAAAGCTACAGGAATACCAAACTTAGAACACAAAGAACAGTAAAGTCTATAGCATGAACTTGTGCATACGAGCCACGGTCAAAACATGGCAAACCTCACATGTAAACAAACATGGAAAACCAATTACATCACATGAATGTGAAAGGGCTGATGGGTAGTGTATTTCAAGCTTCACATGATACAAAAAGTCCAAAAAGGTGTCTGAACAGCGCCCTCTGGTGCTGACGTGACAAGGAGACACAAATGTTTTTTTCATCAAATGTTTTACACTGGACATGTTTAACTGTTTTTAATTTTTGAAACCACGAACACTGTCAGTTTGAAATGAATATATCGTGCCCACACACACACACACACACACACACACACACACACAGCAAGTGAGCAACTGGAGGAAATGGACTGGTATTCTACATCATATTTACACAAATGTTTGAGGCCGCACTCACGCTAGGCGACCCGAGCCGCTCCCAGGAGCGTTTCACCCCTAAAGACCGGATCGACTGATCAGTGTGATCGCTCCGTACCGGATCGGTTGGGCTCATGCACATTGTGATAAATAAATCTGTACTGCATGTGAGAGGGTTGTGTCACCACACTCAAAATAATCCACAATGGTAAAAAAAAAAATGGAGTTCAGGTGTGGAATTGCACTCATCGGTGACACTAGTGACAGGCCAGGGGCACTATCCTGAGAGGCCAATCAGATTTCAGGGGGGGCCAGTAAGCACCACCCACCTCACCCCCAACCTCCACCCATGTTGTTGTTGTTTTAAGCTGTAAACTCAGCATTTTGTGGTTGTTTACCGTGATCATGTCCTCATATGTCAGGAACAGCATGTGGTACTCGTCTCGGTGTGTGTACCACTCTCGGATGTGATCGAACCACGACGATCCGGGAACTGCACAATCAATCAACACACATTACAGCAACAATCACATCATCACAATCCTCCTAACTTACTACAGACTGTGTTCCTCATCCCACGTCTACTTTACTATCGGACGCCTTCAGTGTGATTCTGATGGAGTCCAGATCACATGGACTTCCTGAAGGAACACTTTTACAGCAGCTATTCTGAGTTCCAGTGTGATCAGAGCTGAACACTGTGGATTATCTGGACTGGACTGGGAAAAAACTGAGTGAAGCACAGAGATGAAACACAGGAGAACCCTTCAGCCTTACCATCTCCAGCCAGATACCGCTGCAGAAACTCCTCAAAGCTCTTAGGGGTCTCCAGCTTGGTCAATGCGTAGCAGAAGTGGAAATAAGACACCACGTTGTCCTTAGGGTTCCTCATCACATACACAATCTGACATTTCAACACAAACAAGAACAGATAATACACATTAAGGGTTCTCCGGTTGTGTCTCTGGAACCCGGCATCAGAGTATTCCCCTATCAGAAACCCTACAGCAACATAAGAACCCTGAACTGTCCAAAGAAGCACTCTGAAGAGATCTTTTTTTTCCCCACAACCTCAAACTACTGTCTGTTTAACACTGAAGATTAAAGATGAAAATCATTTCAGTACTTTATTTCTCATTTTCTCTTCTCTTATTTTTCATAATTTAAAAAATAAGTTTTTTCATTTTCATTTCAAAAATAGTTTTTATTGAATTTTTGTCCTTTAGCACACATTATAAAAAACATATTGAAGATATTAAGCAAAAGATTCATCTTTTTTAATATGAACACTCCTTTTTCACTCTTTCACACCTTGACCACGTTTTGTCACGTCACTGCTTCACTCTGAAATGGATTCGTTTTTTCAGAAATCTGAAGAATACTGATATTGGTATATAAAAGAGACCGAAAGCTGGTGAACATTACTTTTTTGTCCTTCAGGCCAGGGGGCATGAATCTGGGCGTGAGGTGAGACGCAAACAGGCGAGGAGACGGTCGTGAGGAATAATCAGAGTGACCTTCAGGAAACTCCAGCCATGGCATTTTCTGATTGTTAGGAAGTTTGTTGCCCTGCTTGCAATCTGACTCACAGATCAGCGTGATGATGTTCTGAGCCCATATTGTACCTGTGAAAACATCCACCACATTATGAGTTCACTTTAACTGTGCACTTTACAACACACTGCTGTTTGATGGGTTAGACGGATTAAATCTCACCTGACTTTGGGTACGTCACCAAAAAAATGTCACTGTCTCGTATGTGGAAGCTCTGCAGAGAATCGAGGTATTCTGCTGTCGTCATCCCAGCTGCAAAAACCAAGCCTTTATATCTGCAGAGGTACTCATTGACTTGCTCCATTATACCTGCTGTGCAGCACCGGGTTGTGTAAACCTCTGCAAAGTGCTCCTCAGGCTTTGTAGTGCGAGTGGGTGCAGGGGGACTTTGGAACGATGGTGATAATAGGACAGGAACACACAGAGTTCAGGCAGGAACACACTTTATATAACACACACCACATGTTTGCTGTGTTTCACTTTATAGGAGTGTAAAACGCTTTACTGCAACAAGTCAATTATATAAAAGGAGATATTTTACTGTTTATAAGCATCATGTGCTGATGGTGTTAATCAAACTTTCACCGTGTCACACTGCTCGTGTGTGAACTCGGAGTTATTACGATAATAAGGCAGGTTGTAAAAGCAGGTTAATCATAAACCCTGGGGAAGATATTACTGCTGTTAGACTTCCTGTCATGTCACTGCTCTCCTGATCAGCTTTCATGGTTTCATTTTGGACGTCTTTGTGTCGACGGTTAAAAGTGACCCAGTGAGTTTCAGAGTTTAGACTCGTAAGGTTTCTGAACAGTTTGATCAAAAGGGGATGAAACGGCACTGAAGGCTATGGGAGAAGCACGAGGATCACACACTCACGGTCAGTTTAAACTTTTACCTGTATTTACAACACAATTCTTAATCAGAAGGCGTTGATTACTTTTCAACGTAACAGCAGCTCTGACAGTAGTGCAGGCTGTAATTCAGCTCACGGTGTGATAATTCTCTGCTCTGCCAGGCAAAAGCAATGCACAACTGTTAATAATAAACATTAATATTGAATAATATCATTTCATTCATTTTGGCACGAGCCATAAGCCCAACCCGCTTTTACCTTTAAGAATGACGTACAGTGGTGGAGTTGGTGTGCTGGTTATACGTTCTCTAAACTGCTATGTTTTTTTTCTTATTTCTGACAGTAGACGTTGTTTGACTTTATTTCTTCAGACCATTCTCAGCCCCTGTCTCCTGTCCAGACCATAAACCTGGTCCTGATTGGTGAGAGAGAAGCTGGGAAGAGTGCAGCTGGGAACGCCATCCTGGGCACCATGGCCTTCGACCAGGTTGGAGTGAGGACCAGGACGAGCGTGCATCGAGAAGGCATGGTGCGAGGAAGGCGTGTAGTGGTGGTGGACACACCAGGCTGGGACTGGTTTAACCTGAGCGGCTCCTCAGCGTCCCCCATCACTGTGAGGAAGGAGATGATCTCAGGTATGTCCCTGTGCCACCCAGGTGCTCATGCTCTCTTACTGGTGGTTCCTCTGTCATTCTCCTTCTCCGCAAGAGAGCGCCATGTTGTTGAGGAACATGTAGATCTGTTCGGACCACAAGCCTGGAGACACGCAATGGTCCTGTTCACTGTGATGGACACCAAGTGCCTCCGTGACTCCGCCCTGCAGGATGAGGTGGAGGTGAACAGTGAGCTGCAAAAGCTCGTGGAGAAGTGTGGCGGGCGGTATCACGCTCTCCATGGGAGACCCAAGAGAGGAGAGGACCAGGTCGCCGAACTTTTGTCTAAGATCCAAAAGATGGCATTTGCTGATGGAGGATCAATGCTCCTCAGTGACCAAGTGCTGGAGTGGTACAGAGAGAGGGGGGAGCAGGAGGAGAGAAGAGAACAGGAAGAGAGGAGGAAGAGAGAAGAGGAGAATCAAAGAGTCAAGCAGTCTCTCAGGAAGAAGGAGATGGAGAGGAAGAGGATGAGAAAGATATTAAAAGACAGTGAAAAAGAGGAGAATGGACGGCAGAAAAGAGACGTTCACAGGGAAATGAATGGTCAGTAGAAAAGCTCTTTTCTACCATTTATTGACAAACATACTTACAAACTTTACATAAAGTTTACAAATGACCAAATATAAAAAGACTTTTATCTTTATTACTTTTTAATTTAACTTGGAAATGATGTTCAAACTAAAGATCTTAACATTATCATTTATATAGCGCTTTTAACAATGAACATTGTCACAAAAAGCAGCCTTACAGAAATCCAGATGTAGATTTAACCCGGACCCGGACCCGGATTTGTACCCAGACAGACCCGTACACAGTTCCAGTCAGTATGTTTATTGCAAACCAGAATGCTCTTAAAGGACCATTTCAAAGTGAAAATTCATTGATTGTTAACAGAGCTTTAAATAAATTCAAAGATGAAAAATGCTGCTTACATAAGTATTTGCCCCACTTGGTAGAAGCGGCTTTTGCTGCAGTAACAGCTGTAAGTGTGCTGGGGTTGGTGAGGCTCTGCACGCTGCTCCAGGTTCTTCAGGTTGACTGCAGTTTTCAAACAGGGTCACAGGTTCTCAGTAGGATTCAGATCTGGACTTTGGCCACTATTTCCCATCATTTTAACCGCTCCTGCATTGATTGGCCTTGTGTTTCCGATCACTGGCCTATATATTTTTTTTTTAGCAGAAAACACAATTTATAATCCCCCTGTATTTTGCTTCCCCCCACTTCAATTTTGACAAGAAGTCCAGGTTCTGAGGATGAAAAGCGTTCCCAGGGCTTGATGCCGCCACCACCATGTTTCACCGTAGGGATAGTGTTAA
>JAQMYM010000026.1:65202-78603 GCA_030014255.1 Parauchenoglanis ngamensis
TCGGTGGTGGTGTGATTCGCTCTGTGTGTGTGTGTGTGTGTGTGTGTGTGTGTGTGTGTTTGGTTCATTCCAAGGTTAATGTAGTGGACGTGACACACACACTGATGTATTGATCAGGAGCCAAAACTGAAGGTGTTGACATTTAAAATAGATGAAAATAACTGTTAACTCTCTTGGTGCCTGTGTGTGTGTGTGTGTGTGTGTGTGTGTGTGTGTGTGTGTGTGTGTGTGCGCGCGAACATGTGTGTGTGTGTGTGTGTGTGTATGCGTGTGTGTGGTGCATGTATGTGTGTGTGTGTGGGTATGTGTGAGAAGGGAAATGTGGTGATTACGCTGGAATGCAGAACATGTCACTTTGACACTAAAGGCCAGAAAAATCCTCAGGGAATATTTTCCAGGAGAATCCGGTATCCATCAGTTTACAGATAAAAGCAAATCGGCGTTCCTGCTGGATTCCAAAGCTTTTCCACGGCATCAGCTGTAGGAATTTTCCCTCCAACCTCTTTCAGCGAGGATTGATGATTTAATACAGAGACAGAGAGTAGAGTCGGAATGAGTTCATCATTTCACATCAGAGATATAAAAACAAACCTAAACCTAAACCTTCAAACTTAAATTAAATTCTGACAAATATTTCAATTCCTAATTGTTTAGTTTTCAAGACACATCCATTCAATATACACAATGATTTAATTCTTCTCTTGGAAAATACAGCAAGTCATGCAAATATAACTTTCTTTATTTGTTTTTTTTTCTCTAATCTCAAACCTGTGGAAAAAAAAAAGCCATGGAGCAGCTCTTTGAAGCCGTCCACATCACTTATACAACATCATAATGACCCTTGACCCTGAAACTGACCCTTGACCCCGTCCCTTAAACAACAAAACAACAAAAAGGACACCTAGAGTTCAAGCTCAGTAAAAAAACATCCATTACAGAATTCTTTTATAGAATACAAAATTCACAGATCTAGCTCATAGTCTGATATATACGTTTCCCATTCTTTGGAATCGGAAATCAAATTTCTGAGAAAAATAAATCAGGGAAAACATGGAGAATGTGCAGAAAGTTATCATATGATTCCTGAGCCTAAGCTGAAGCTCAAATATTTGCTCTCCTGCTCAAGAGACTGCATCTGTGAATACGAGACAATGACGAAGAAACGCGACGTTACACAAGAGCACAATATTCAGTGTGTTATTTACAGCTTTGTTTCTCCTTGATGCTCTAGAGCTCTGATTCTCAAATCAAATCCAGCTGGTTGAAGATAAATTCCTAAAGAGAAACACTACAGCATCGGATCTCCATCATGTGCTACGTCAGGAAAAATATTCTCCCGACAAAAACAAGAAATCATTGTATAAAAAATATTTAAATGCAGCCTCCTGAAAACACCGCCTCCACACACACCCACTGGTGGAGGCTGGCTCGCTGCGAAGGTGCCAGCGTGAGGTGTTCATCCTCCGCACGAGGACGAGGACGAGGACGAGGACGCTTCCTCAGGAATACGGCTCTACTGCAGGGAAGAGGTGACGTGCAGAAACTTTCTCTAACTTGCCCTCAGAAGCACTTTCCTCGATGTCACTTCTGTCTGCAGATATCTGTGTTTTGTACGCATTACACTCTTAGTGAAATTACACCAGCGAGAGGTTTTTTTTTCTTCACACGCGTGTTTATGTAACTGTGAGAATCGGCACGAGGTGAGAATGTGTGTGAAGAATGAGTGTGAGGTGTAGGATCGTGTTCAAGGTGTATGCAGGTCCTGCAGAAGCCTGACTCTGTCTGAAAGGATTAACAGGTTTCAGTTTACATAGATTTAAATGAATATCAAATATACCTCAGGGTTATAAAGGTAAAAACTGGACATTTTGAGAGGTTATTAGACAATAATTTCGGCTTTCAGAAAGGGGGCCAAACAACACTTCTTCTTGTGATAAGGGCGCAAAAACTTTTGGCCTTAAACATTATGAAATGTAAAATTAAACAGAAGCGTCGGCTGTGTTTTGTGACTCATCACTACAAATTAGGCATTAAATTTAATTCGAAGTGAAGTCCTAAAAGTTCTTCGCTCTTAATGGAGGACACGCTGGGATCGAGGCTGAAATTCCAAACGTTCTCTGAAAGAACGCGGATCAGTCGCTCGATCCGCACGTGAGGAGAAGCCGAGAGTGAGTTAGCGGTGGTCTATTCTTCAGGCTCTGAGAGCTGTGATAGAGTCGAGAACTCAGCTCCATATCTCTCTCAGCGCAAAGGCGATGAATGTCACGGTGCACAATAGGAGCGAGCGTGAGATCACAGCAGCTTCACTCGGCTCGATGATGGAGTTAATTGAGAAGCGGCTAATGGAGAGGCAAGTGAGAGGGATTAGTGACGGCGTGGTGTGAAGCTGGGGTTAGTCGAGCTGCTCGGATGGAAGTGGATTTAATTTGCACTGTGGTGTTCGGACTCTTGGATTCTGTGCAGAATCTCTCTCTGTCTCTCTCTTGGTGTCTCTGTCTCTCTCTCTCTCCTTCTCTTTCTGTCCATCTCTCTCTCTCTCTCGTACTCTCTCTTTTCCTCATTTTCCCAGTTAACACCCGAGCAAGTCTGTGCATGATATTTATTCGCACATCCTCGTGCCTTGAGCTCGTATCAGGTTATTTATCTTCTCTCTTCTGCTTTCTTCAGTGTTTAATGTGTTTTGCTTCACTCATCTCTCCTCCTGATGCCAAAATGTTTCCAGCGTTCCCTCCTCTCCATCTTTCTAACCACCAGTCCATTCCACTCCACTGCATAAACTCTCTCTCTCTCTCTCGCACTCGCTCTCTCTCTCTCTGAGACTGATAAAAAAGATTTACGCCTCAATTAGGCTATCAAAGCTCTTGAGTGCTGAGAGCCAGAGCTGCGTGCTGATTGGCCTGATCAATCTCGCCTCTGGCTCAAAACGACTCCATTTATCCGTCCTGTGTTCTGTCCCACTTTACTTTCCCACCACAACCTCAAACACACCCACACGTCTGACGAGAAACAGAGAGCTGGCTGTAAACATCAGAGGGAAATACGGCCCTCGGCCAAAGGGGCACTTTTCCTTAGCGCATCGCTGAGGGGGGGACAGAGAGAGAGGGAGGAAGAGAGAGACCGAGAGAGAAAGGGGGGGAGAGAGAGAGATAGAGAGGGAGAGGGAGGAAGAGAGAGAGCAAGAGAGAGAGTCAGAGGGAGAGAGAGAGAGACAGAGAGAGTTTAAACCTCTATAAAAGAATCCCAATTATCCCAACGGCAGGAAACTCCTCAGCAATCGGCTTTTGAATTTGAACAAAGAGTAAACCGACATGTTAAAGCTCCAAAGTTCAGCGTTCAGTCTTCAGTTTAGTGGCAGTAAGGTCATTAACACTCCGTCCTGCATCACAGCCTCTAATTATCCACATCAGTCTGAAATATAAGGATTTTTGCATCAATATCTCCACCACTTAGCGCATGAACATGTGATAAAGCGGACAACTGTTCTTTTAAGCTTAACTTCAGTGAATTCTCTTTGAGTTAAAGGTGGAATCTGACTCCAGGCCCGCCGTCTTCTGTACAGTGACACAGATAAGGAGCTTATAAAGTGTTATAAACTGCCGTGGAAGATTAATCCACTTTCTGCTTTATGGAATATTATGGTGATTACTGTCACTCTCTTCATGCAAACGATTCCCCCCGAACTGACTCAGGAAACACAGCCGAGCCCTACTCATTTCTTACTAGGCAGTAACTCAATTCTATCAGTAATTCTAATGTAATTATTAGTGTTAACACTTTTAACATTTGTTCGGCGTTTTTGTGATTTCACAATGTTAATGAAGTGAATCTACAGTCTGTGTGAGAAAGAAATCAAAAAATGTTTATTTTACATCCTGTCGGTGCCGTTGTGCTTGCTTCTGTTAAAATCTAAAATAATCCCATTTGAGACAGTAATAATTAGCAAGTAATCTGACACAAATTAAATGCTATATTAATATTGTTTTAGTTCTGCTAGCAGATTTTTTAAGTTGCCAGATAACTTTAATTTGATCTTTTTAAGGTCAGTCGTGGCTAGGTGCTGTAATAATTACTGTGTCTTGTAGCACATCCGCGCAATAAAGTGTAAAATTTACTAATTGCTATGTGACAAAAATAATATAGTTCAAGACTGATTCTGTGTGAAATTTGTGATAATAATATTATTGAATTCCACACACCTCAGTATAAATACCACACGAAACCTCTGATCATCTCACCATCAAACATCACACACACACACACACACACACACACACACGACCTAAGTGATGTTCAAATTTAAAGTGTAGATGCATATGGACTTTTAGAAATGTGATTGACATAAGCATGAATTTTGTACAAATGTACTGATGAGCATTACCACCCCTGCTCACATCTCCCTGTAAAAAATGTCTATGATAAACTCAGCTAAGCATAAACATGCGTGTAATTATTCAGTTTTTATCCTAACTGTGAGAAATGCATTTATTCTTTAGCACAAAACCAGCTGTAATTGCGAGACTCTTTGCTTTGACCCTGACCAGTGAGTAAGGTCACGCTGTTTGGGGAAAATGAGCCGGGCCTCGAGCGTGTAATTATCATCTCAGTGTTACAGAGCTGAACACAAACTGTTGACATTTGATCGGCTCGAGTAATTATTCACTATGAACATTCCCAGGTGAACACTCTGACTCATGACCTATAATTCAGATATAAAACCCAAAGATAAGCAAGATGCTGCGAAAGTCTATAAAACTACAGCAGATGATTGGAGAGAGCAGTGTGAGGATTATTCAGCTGCGTTAATTAAGAAATCTGCAGAGAAAACGTCCTTAATGTGTTCATTTGGCCTGGACTTCATGGGTGATTTACGCTTTAATGAGAAAATGTTAATTGGCCTTGAGCAGGAGAGCACTGATGAACATCTCACAACCAAAACAAGCAATCAATACACATCTTTATGAATAATTATTATATAATCATAAAATCACCCTAAAATAATGCATGAAAATAATTTTTTATGATCAAATTTGAATTAATATAAGAGATGGAAAACATTTTTACAGGAATGACTTGTTGCTCAGTGAAAAGTGAAAAGAATAAATGGATGGATCGGACTTTACAGTCATGTGTGAATGTGGAGTGACTGTAGCTCATTCCTCAGTGTAGAAACAGAAATAAAGCAGGAATGAAAGTCAGCAGGAAGTTTGTCACAGTAAGCCTCCGGTAGCAGTTCCTCCTCCACTCCTCAGTTTCAGTAAATCACACGGCTGATGGACGGCGGATGAAACCATTTTGGTTGTTTCTCCATTTTCACTGATGAGTGTGTGTGTGTGTGTGTGTGTGAGTGTGTGTGTAAATCCCTTGTTAGTCTCAGATGCAGGGCTCTTGTTATCCACAATGCTCGCTCGTCCTTCAGGTGTGAACTTTTATACGGATACGTTTCTAAACACGTCACGTTTAGGACCAAACTTTACTTCCAGCTCTGAATCCTAAATCACACCAATGACTGCTCAACTCCAGAAAGTGAGAGTGAGAGATAATATGGATTTAAATGAATGCACTGTATTTGCACTTATGTAAAGGACAATTTACACCAGACACATGCATTACACAACAGACACTTCCTGTTTAACCGGTGTAAGACACGAGACCGGCGGTCCTGCGGCACTTTTTTACACAACGTCTATAATTCTCTTCCACTTGCATGTATTTGAAGCTTTAACTTTTTTACTTTTTAACGTTTACTGAAATGCTAAGGTGATTTATAAGGTGATAAGGTTATTTTTTTATTTAGGTGTGGTCACTGATTAATATATTTATTTCATGGATATGAAACACTGATGACTCGTGTCATGTTTTAATGTTGTAACTACAGCTGCCCAACTCGTGTTGCTCTCCTTTCCCCATGTTTCTTTCACACTGTTGTACATTTAGGTGTTTTATTGATAACGCTCCTGTTTTCTGGTGTGAATTCGGGGCACAATCTCATGCTCATGGTGCAACACCAAACCAAAGTAAACAACACAGGATGTGACAGAATGGTTATATGAATAGTGTTGATGTTATGGAGGTTGTGAGTTCAGAAGCTGTCTCAGTGATGAGAGATCCTGTTTAATAAGCACAGAGAGCAGATACTGAGAACAAAAACACCTTAAGGCTATTCCCGACATCATCGTACATCTCTTAAATGACTTATCATTTAAGAACTGTGCTAGTTCATCATGTCTATCATATACTTTACTATCATTATGATTATCATCATTGAGGATGTCCAGGATGTCAGACCAGATCACCATGCTATAAAACTGTATCTTAAGGATCTTATCTTCAGGATGAAGTATTTCAGTGGATTAAGTGCTTCTGTAGTGATGTTGATACACATACAGTATATTAATCCCTTTGTGTCACTAATCTAATTTTTTGGCTTACTGATCTATGACACTGTAGGTTAAATGAGGGTAGGGAATGGGGAGGACAGAGTGATCCTTTATAATCAAATTAGAAGTCTTGACTGTTCACTCCCACACACTGCACAAAACAGCTTTGGTTAATTGTTAATTAATTAACCTAATCAAACTGGACATTAATTAAATAATGGCTAAAAATAGAGGAGCTGGAGGTGGAGTTAGGGAATTAAGCTTGTCATTTATAGTATGAACGTATATTGAGTTCTTTAAAAAACAAATATCTCAGATTATATTTTGTATGTGTATTTAATAAGAATTGCAGCCGTTTTTCTCTTCCAACTAGCACACCTGTACTTGCTGGAATCACCTTGTAGTGGTCCTGGCTTGAATTTGCTTGACATTTCCTTTATTTAAATATCACCCTGTTCATGTAGCTGGCAAAGGATCCTGACACTGCTGAAGATCTCTCGGGTGTTTCTACTGGTTTATTTTTCATTTTTTGTACTCCTCCTTTCTTATCTTTCCTTTTTTGAGATCCTATTGAAATGGAGACCTGGCTGCTCTGGAATAGAGATGAAAAAGTCTGGTTTTGGCAGCTTTATAGAAAATCAGCGCAGCCCCTGAACACATACACACATGGTTAATTCAGAAATGCATGCAGTGCCGGTGAATCATGTGGCAGACAGAACACATGCATGGCGTTTCTGAGGCTGAATGAGAACTCAGGATCTCAGGTCTCGCCATCAGTTTAAACAATGGATTCACAGATGAATGAGGGGCAAAAACAATTATTTTATGCCAAATAATATGCCCTATGGAACAACTTCCTCAAACACAAGTTGGGATCAGTTTACGAGACTAAAATTAGATTTAAATTAATGCTACAATAGGTGTGGGCTGTATTGTGATTCTCCCTCTCTCCCTCCCTCTGGCTCTCTGATGACTCATCCTGTACAACTTGTCCTCAGACCCTGACATACTCAACCTTGCTTTGTACACACTAGCCATCTTTTTGGCTACATCTCCACAGAGGATCTTGAAATGATTCAGGCACTGTAGAAGCCCGGTGCTATAGATCCCCACTACTTCACAGATTACAGCTTTTGCTGTGCTGACACACCCTTCCAGTAGTCCAGGATGTCATGTAGGTCCTCCCCCTTGGCAAACTGGACCTTCTTGCGCAGTGCATTTCCAGCTGTAATATAACAAGACTCCTCACGTGGACCCTTTCTATATGGACGGAAGCGCTCCCAGATTCTAAGCGTGCTCTCGGAGGAGTACTCTGGACTGGACGAGTACCCCGAGTAGTTGTGTTGGTGGGGTGAGAGCTGAGAATAAGAAGCAGCGTCTCTCTTGGCACGTGATAGGGGTTTGAGGAAAGAGGCTCTTTGTGCAGGGGAATCATGGGAGCCCTCATAGTAAAGGGCGGGGACCGAGTGACGATGCTCTGCACAGTGGAAGTCTGGATGTACCTCCAGGTGCTGCTGAAGGCTCACACCATCCACAGTGACTCCATCCATGTTACAGCCTACACCACCACCAACTAAGGGTAGCCTATCCAGAGGCTCCCCACAACGGACTGGGCTACCCTTCTCAGGATACTGACAGGGATCAGGACTGCGTGGTTCAGGCACATCCAGGCTATACACCCGAGCTTTTCCACCAGGGCCACAGTGCTTTTTCGAAGAGCTGATGATCACAGCTGCATCAGCACTCATCTGTCGTTGAATAGGTCTCACTGCTGTGGCTGGTGGAGGAGGGCGATAAGGAGGTGACATGAAGCCTCCTCCTGTAATCCCTGGCCTTTCAGAAAGGGGCGCTGTTAGAGGCAGGGGAGGTGGAGGAGGGATTTTTGGGGAGGGCAGGACCTGACAGGCCTCACTGACACTTGGTGAGAGTGGAATTAGCCCCCTGGTTATGGAGGAGGTGCTACTAGGTGGTGGTGAGGTTGGATTTCCGCTTGATGTGGCAGCAGAGGACACTGCAGCTGCTACAGAGTCGAGTTTAAGAGCATCGATGCAGTTGTTAATGATCTGGTTAACCTTGTCAACTTCCATTGCAATAGTAGAGATCTCTGATGCTGACCCTCGACCATCATCATCATCCGAGTCATCTCCCAGGTCACTTCCATCTTCCTCCATTAGGTCTTCTGCTCTAACAGCCTGTCTAACTCCATCTCGCCCTCTCTCGTCTCCTGCTCCTGATGTCCTAATGTCCATGTAATTGCTCTTGGTTGCCATTGCCTCAGAGAAGGCCGTGGCCAACTTTTCTACTTGAGGAATGGTGGAGAGACGCGAGGAACTAGTATTACCAGGGCCATGACCCAGCATGCCTGAGCTAGAGGAGGACATGGGAAGCTTGCCATGGTGATGCTGATGGTGGGCCTGCTCATGGAGCTTCTGCACAGCTGATGGATCATTGGCAGCTGCAGCTGCAACCTCAGGTCCATACCGCATCTCTAGTATGGTCTTTTTTACACAAATTGCTTTCTCTTTCTCTTCTTGCCTTCGACGCCTCCTCAAACAGTAATACACCAGGCCAAGAACAATCAGCATCCCAAACAAGCAGCCCACAATGGTCATAATGTAATGTGTAGTCGTGGATGGGTTGGGCAGCAAGTCATCTCTATTGAGAGTCCTAGTGGAAAAGTGAAGACATGTGTGGTTAAAACGCTGTGAGTTACGTATTGAGGCCACACAAAAAGTGTAGTTGGTGTTTGGCATGAGCTTGTTAAGCGTAATCAACTCCTTCTTGTTTTTCAGGTTCATCACATCAGAAACAAAGGTCTGATTGTACTGCACTAAGATATACATCTTGCTGTAGGGCCGCGGTATCTGTACGAGCAGAGATGCTGAAGAAAGAGACACATGCTGAAGTGTGATACTGGGGCTAAATGTGTTCTCAGAGGAGGATGAGGTTGTGGGCTGATGGTATGGTCCAATACGATCAAACATATCGGGCCCCATACCTGAGGAATCCAAATCTGGTGGCAATGAAGTCATCCCTGGAATAAAGACTCCATCTCTGCACATGGAGGCAAGGATGTTGAGAGCACTTCGACCAGGTCCTCCAACGGGACTTAGCAATGGGTAGCCGAAAAACTCTCGTGGAGTCTCGCACTGTAGTCGATCATAGGTGTGTGTAACATTGTTGAAGGCCTCCAGCCAAACAAGGAAGCTGTAGAGATCACAGCCACAGTGAAAAGGATTCCCTGCCATCTCACACACCATCAGCCTTCCCAACACTCTGAATGTGGACGAGTCTAATCGAGCCAGCTTGTTAGAGGACAGGTCCAGACTGCTGAGGCTGGGGCATTCCCAGAAGGCATTGGTGGCAATGACTTCAATGAGATTGTGCTGCAGGAAGAGGCACTGTATACGTCCCAGGCCTCGCAGCATGCCCTCAGTCAGATTGGTCAGTTTGTTGTAGCCCAGCTGCAGCACCTGGAGGTTAGCCTGGCCAGCAAAGGCACCATCCTCAATGTAGGAGATCTCGTTCTTGGTCAGGTTGAGGTCTGTCAGGTTTGTGAAGCGGCTCAGTGAGGAGAAGAATATAGCCTTGAGTTTGTTCTCGTTGAGCCGTAAATCATGCACGGTGTTGTTGATGTGCTGTGGGATTGTCTCATACGGCGGCTGGTTCTGACTGCAGATGGCTAGCCATACATAGCCCTTATCCCCCTCGATGAGCCAGCAGTCACCACTGATGAGGTCTGGTGCTGAAAACAGAAGGAGAAGAGAAGGTACGAGCAAGAGGGCAATGCTGGGAGAGGACTGGGCATATGACTTCGTCTTCATGATGAGGAAAAATTGTGGGAAAAGGAAGTAGATAGTCTCTAGTCCATTAAAACAGGCAGGAAGAAGTAGGCACTCGTTCTGTACAGTCACTGCCGTGGGCATGCCATGGGCCTTAACACATTCGCCATATTATCTGATTTGCAGTAGGACCACAGTACTGACTCTCATTAGGATGCCACATCATCTCCTCATGGGCTAAACAGATCCTGGCTTGAAGCGAGCTTCTCACAAGAACCTGTAGAGAGACAAGAAATGAACAGGGTGTAAATACTGGAACGTAGAAAGGCAGTATTCATCATACTCAAGTCCAGACAACAGCTTCAATTTTTAAAATACCACAGCTGCTTATTTATTTATAAAAATGAAAATTGCATTGTGGTCACTATAGAATGGCAGAGTAAGGCATCTCATAAATATGGAGCAGCACTTTACTACATAATGCTAGTCCCTTCACTGATACCTGCTCACTAATGATCACTATGTCAGCTTGTAGCAGTATTTTACAATTCGACTAACGTTCGTCAATAACACTGGAAACGAGGACTTGTTAAGGACATGTCTGTTGTTATAATCACATATTTTTTCTCCCAATGAGTTAAATTACTCAGGCTATGCTATCTTCCCTTTAACTTTCATTTGCCCTAATTATATCTGGATGTGTTTGGCAGGTAAGTCAAAGAAGGTGTTTGCTAAATGGGGCTCATCCATCTTTCTGTGCCACCTGTTTCCCACCATGATGCAGAACTCAGGAGGACTTTCAGACATGACACACGTCATTAATCACCAGATGGAACAAGGTCATTTCCTCTGTCACATACAGCCCTGATTCCATTCTACAGACCTGCTTCAGTCTGCATGCAGAGAGAATCCACTGGAATTATCCATTAATCAAGAGATTAAAAATGTTCCTGAAATACCAAATTCTGTTTCCCTCAGAACAGACCCTGGAAACTGGAGCAGGCAAAAGTCATGGCTCTTTTCATTCTCCAGTGTTAGTGCTTGGGTTAACATTGGTGCTAAACATAGAGCCATTGCTCACAGAATATCAACTATAACAATTGTGATGAAAAGTGGTTTAAAGGCTACATACAAAAACAGTGAATAATCTGAATTATAACATATGTTTTGGGAATATGTGAAGGTTTCTCCGATCTCTGGGTTTTTATGTCTGCACTGGTGGATCTCTCTCTCTCTCTCTCTCTCTCTTCTTGTCTTTAAGGCCACAGGAGATGTGAACTGGTTTGGTGTTCCACATACTGAGGCCAAAAAAAGGAGCTTTAATTAGGGCCAGGGCTCGGAAACACACTGAGGTGCATCCCAAAGAGAGACACAGTGTCTTCATCTGTGTGTTTAGAAAGACTGACAGAACCGGAGAACAAGAAGAAGAGAGAGATTTTAAAATATTTACTCCAGTAACTCTCAAAAAGCTTTTTATATCAGAAACATGTTTTCATATAAATACCTAAATCAGTAACCCAGCCTTCTGTTATAAACTTAGCATGAATGCCTTTTTGTTCCCAAACTGGAGACATATTTCATCCCACATCATCATCATCATTACAAAACAAACACCTGTTTAAACTGAACATCTGATCTGATCTGAGAGTATGATCCTGCTGAGAGTGTGGATCATGATCGATCGCTGTCTCTCTAAATGCTGCTGTCTATTAGTTATGATGAACTTCTCCAACTCAGTGTCTGATTCATTCTGAGCCTTGATGGACTTAACATAGATATGAACAATAACTATAAATCCAACCTAGTTCTTTCTCTCTGTGTGTGTGTGTGTGTGTGTGTGTGTGATTTAGTGTAATATAAAGAGACTGAAATGTTTCATATGAAGAGTGAATATGAAGGTCAGATTAATGAACAGCTTCATGTCTAATTATCCAGGAGGAACAGAAATGTGACGAGCAGACTCTAATTGTTACAGCCATAACATGAAAGGTATGTATCTCAGCTTACTCCTACACACACACACACACACACACACACACACACACACAGAGAGAGAAAACACTTTCTTTCTCTTCAGTTACACCTTTAATGCGTTAGATTTTCAATTTAGCTCCACGTTTTATCGACGGCTCTGTCCATTCAGAGATTCTCGGCTCTTCTGCTATTCGTCCGCCTCCCGCAGAGAGCAAACCATTTCTTATGTGAGCGGTTTACAATGTAGAATAATGTATCTGGCGCAGGAGGCCGTCTGTGAAATGACCTTTTTTATTCCCCGCAGCAGCAAGGCAGGCCTAATGACCGTGATGTACACCTACCAATTGTTGCACCCGGCCGAGGAACTCAATTTTCTAATTTGGCGAAGGCAAAGATTAGAGGAAACAGGGCAATTTACCGCCGTCTGGAGCGAGTCGATTCTCTTCCCTTCTCTGGCTTAGGAGGGTAATTACGCCTAAAATAAATGCCATTTCATATTAAGCTGAAGCCACGACAAAACGAGAAAGACAGAGTCATTACTAGTAATCAGGGGAATTAGTAACATCATTTAACCAAACACACAAATAATTTCCAGGATATTGAAGAAGCGGCCTGCTCTTCAGCAGCAGCCATTAGATAGAAGCGCAGCTCTTTAATTTAATAATTACAGTCTTTATCTGCTCTCACTGCACACTGAGAAATGGACATGTGTGTGTGTGCAGTGAGAAGGAGGGGGGTTAGACGGGAAAAACACTTAGGATGACGTTAGGAGGAGAAAGAAAGACAGAACGGATGAACCTGTTGGTCTGACTTACATCCTATTTTGGAAATAGCGCAGTTATGGTCGAGGACTCGGTCTTGTTCTTTGACAGCATGGAAAAAGGAAAAACATCAGCAGAGAAAGAGATCATCGGAAAATCTATGTAAGAAAGATCAAGATTTACAAATAATAATTTGCATGTAACAGGAGGATGGACATGTGGAAATGTGACACGTTTGCTCAACTGCCAGGTTAGACAAGCACTTAGTGTCACTCAGTTAGACTGCAATAGAAAATCTAAACTGATATGTGAAGTCACGTGATTCAAAAGCTTTTGATTTCCAGCAGCAGTCGTCGTCTCAGAGGCGATGTCTGTTAGTCGTGAGTAATTACTGTACAAATCCAGTACAATTCCTGGAACCACAACAACATGATACTGGTGTGTGTGTGTGTGTGTGTGTGTGTGTGTGTGTGTGTGTGTGTGTGTGTGTGTGTGTGTGTGTGTGTG
>JAQMYM010000026.1:160266-177618 GCA_030014255.1 Parauchenoglanis ngamensis
ATATATATATATATATATATATATATATATATATATATATATATAAATTTTCTAAAAAAGATATGCAGGAATGAGAGAAAGACGGGAGTGCAGTGGAAACGTCACATGAACATTTTTTTATTTCTCACATTGGGTTTATGGAGAGAGAGAGAGAGAGAGAGAGAGAGAGAGCAGTGGGGATGCAACTGGAGAAGGGTAGTGAGATTGGAAAAATGGTCAGAGAGAGAAAGAGAGAGGGGGTGAGCAAGCGAATGAGAATGCAGGAGTTGCTGCAGTAACCTGCTTTTTCACTGCTGCAGATGATCGATCATCTACTACAGTTCTCTCTCTCTGTCTGTTTTTGTATCTCTCTGCCTGTCTGTATGTCTCTCTCTGTTTCTGTCTTTTGCTTGTGTGTGTGTGTGTGTGTGTGTGTGTGTGTGTGTGTGTGTGTGTGTGTGTGTGTGTGTGGTTGCGGGGTGAGGTGGGGTGGGCAACTCTTTTCATCTTCAAAAAGCTCCAAAGCTAAAAGGTGCATTCTCCACACACACGCACACACACACATACACACGGCTGTGTTTTATGATATGGTGTCAGGGTTTTGAATCACAGATTTGATATTTCATAAATCAAACAGTGAACACACAGCTCACTATTCAACATGCTTAAATAATGACTGGATAGAGGTGTTTAGTCTGGGGAAAGAAACTCCCATCGCTATCAGAGTTTTACATATCTTAAAACATGAACAGAAGGAATACAGTGAAGAAATGTGGCTATTTCAGGATGAACAGAAAGACAGAATAAAAAGAAAAAGAAAAGAATATATGAAAATTGAGAGGAAAAAAGAGAAAGGCAGATAAGAAGAATTGGATGAAGAGCAAAATGTGTAAGATGCTCAGCATATTTCTCACTGTCCATAATTATCTTTAACTCCATTTATTCCAAAATCTGGTGCTAAAATCTGTTCATTAATGTCCACTGTAATGTTAATGACGGACAAAAAGAAAAGAAAAAAATCATTCTTATGTCCTGATTGAATGGTTGCAGCAGCAGGATGATGTGATGTGTGTGTGTGTGTGTGTGTGTGTGTTACCAGCTGTGAGCAGCATTGTGAACAGATCAGTGTGATTTATATTTTGGGATTCAGTGACTATGACAGAGAATAAATCAGTAACTCAGGCTCCACCTTTTCCTCGCCTGTTACCATGGCAATGCCGTGATTCTATCAATGGTGGAAGAATTCTGTTGCCATGGCAACAGTTATGAATGAGAACAGGCTGGTTGCCCTAGAAACGGTGTAAATGAGGAATCACCCTTTACCATAGAGATGTGGCATATGGCTCACGGGCCTCTGAGGCCTCACACTCAACTGATCAAATGATGTTATTCCTACAAGAATTTTTATTTACACATGAACAATATTTCTTTTAGTTATATATTGGGGCCTTTGATTTAATTTATAATTCTTTAATTTACAGTTCTCTTTCCCTGTCTCTAACACACACACACACACACACACACACACACACACACACACAAAGTATCTATATTACACCTCATTCCTTTATTTATCTTATATCATTCCACTGGGTGACTGAAAGAGTTTTTAATTCTGAGTCTACTACAGGTTTTCATATTTTTCTTAATTTTTGGATAAATATTTTTTGGGTGTTTCAGACCACTGATCTGTGATAATTAATCTGAGCAGGTGACTGTCATCATTCAGACAGTAATTTATTCTCACTCCCAACACACACTGTTAATCACTTTGCACATGCTCAGGTCCTGTTCATTCCTTCACAGAATTCTATCATCGGTGGGATCAGAGTTTGACCTGAGGACGCTGCGGGCTGTCAGAGTGCTGAGACCCTTGAAGCTGGTGTCTGGAATTCCCAGTGAGTATCCGAGGGAGAGAACAATAGATGATATGAATGAGGAAGAGATTCATTTTGACATTACTGTTGTGGAAAGAACCTTCAATTAAAACTCCACCCTGAACACATTAAATATGTTTATACTGAAGTATGTGTTTAGTGATCTGGGTGCTTATTTATTGGTCGCTAATCTGTTTCCATTATTCCTGTGAGAGCTTAGCAGTTGTGTGCCATAATGATGTCATGGAAGACATTATTGTTACAGTTACAAAGGAGATTAATAGGAGAAAAAGCAACTGAACAGCAACTTTACAGGAACTTAATCACTAAACATTGTCACTGATAAATGCACTGCTGTACTATAGAATACTACACGACCAAGAACCTATTAGACACCAGTTATATAAATTTGTAATGAAATGTTTGTTTATCCTCCAGGCCTGCAGGTGGTGCTCAAATCAATCATGAAGGCCATGATCCCTCTGCTGCAGATTGGCCTGCTGCTCTTCTTTGCCATTCTCATGTTTGCCATCATCGGCCTCGAGTTCTACATTGGCAAATTTCACACCACCTGCTTTGATGACATCACTGGTGAGCTCATGTCTGATTCTGGAAAATATTTTTTAAAAATTCCTTTCATGAGACCATGTTGGTGATTTTATACTGAGAGGCAGCAATATGAACATGTGTAAGGATTTTTTTTGTGCCTGTTTCCATCAATAATGTTTAACTTGCTAGTTATTAAGATGAAGATAATCTGTAAATGTAGTAATTAATTTATTGGATAATAATGATTACTGTAACATTTCATTTAATGTCCTGTGTAGCATAGAAAAATCTGTGGACTGATGAAAATCTGTGTTTGTTTCTGATAGATGAAATTCGGGAAGAGTTTCCATGTGGAACTGAGCCCCCCTCTCGACTATGTCCAAATGGTACAACTTGTAAGAAATACTGGCTTGGACCGAACTATGGAATCACTCAGTTTGACAACATCCTGTTTGCCGTTCTCACCGTCTTCCAGTGCATCACGATGGAGGGCTGGACAGATCTTCTGTACTATGTGAGTCACAATAGCGTAATGTTAATCTGACTTTCTGTCATTGTGATGATTCCAGATTTCAGTACTGTAAAATTATGTTAAAAACAGATTTGCTGAAGTGACATCACTTGTCCTGCTGTCACATTCATTTTCTTAAGACGTCTGATCTGTCAGGTGGAGACTGTGAAATATCTCCGGAAATCCAACACAAAGCTAGTTATGGGGAAAAGCAGGGACAAATGTCTGACTAAACATGTGCTGTGTCCCCGTTGAACAGTCAGAGAAATATACAGAGCATCAGAACTAGCAGGGACTCTGCTCTTATCACAGAGGAACAGACTGTCCATCTTGTAAAATCCTGTTTTAAATATCCCTGCATGAGACACTGAAATCCTCTTTAGATGATTGTCCTGATTGATAGCCAGTGTCAGTAACAGATCAAGGTCATGTGACAGGAACTTGTTTTTTTTTTGTTTTTTTTAAAAATCTTTTTATGGTCAGATTTTTCTTTATTCTGTTCATTGTGAAGTGATCCATGCCGTCTCTACTGATCAGCCTGAACATACCACTGATGTCCAGTGCGCTGGATGAGGACTACTCACATATAACCTTTTTTATAAAATAATATAAAATTACTTGACAGCTCTTAAAATGACCTAAATGCCGTCTTTGCTTTTAGCAGGTTAGGCCAACCCTAACCCTAACCCTGCTGTATGCAGTTTCTCATGTACCAGTACAAGAATGGGTTACTAAATAAATGAATTAATGTAATACAAAAATAGCACAAAAACTCTCTTGTGCTCTGTTTGTTTCTCTCTCTGTTTATTTGTACATCTCTCTCTCGCGCTCTCTGTCGGAGTGCATGCTGGGAGTGAGTGGATGTGAGTGCGTTTGTTTGTCTACTCTCATCTATTGTTTCTCTGTCATAGCGATTCATTATATTTTCTCTTTTATTTTTTCTTTTTGTGTGGAGTGTCACAAACATACAAGTGTTTTCGTAAAGCCGAGTGTTTCTGGGCATCAGCGCCAGCGTTTAGCTGGGGGGCATGGCGACCCAGGGGGTAAGGTAAAGGGGTAAACCACTGAACTGGTTGAGAAAGGCGTTGTAATCGACGGCGCTATTTACACTGTACTCTCTCTCTCTGTCCACGCCATCTAAGAAAGTTACATTATCAAATGTCCCGCCCTTCATTAAAGACGAAGTTTTATCTAGAGAGCTCTCGCAAACTCGTCTCCCCGATCAAGAAAATAACAATTTGGAGTAAATCCGATTTAATCAGACATGTGACATCATTCACAAGGTTTGCATACATGATTCTTAACAACAGTCACATTGAACTGGAGTGCACGTTAACTTTTAAAATTGATGGCTTTGATTATGTCATCCACGTGTCGACTGGTAGTATGAAGTGCTTTGGCTGTGGTAAAGCTGGGCACCTTGTGCACGTGTGCCCTGAGAGCACAGAAAGGGGAAAGAAGGAAAGTGGTGAGAGCGGCATTCTGGTTCAAGCTGGTGAGGAACCAGAAAAGAACTCTCAGTCCGACAGCGAGACAGAAGCAGGTCCATCAGCCTCAGGTAGCACAGTGGTGAACAACACAGAGCCTGAGAAAGCAGAAGAACCAACCGTGAGATACCTGGTGAGGAACTGATCACTGAACCTGAGTTCGCTCCCTGTGATAAAGGGAATTAAATCACTGAGATTACTGTCCAAGCCGAGATGGTATCAAATGAGGATCTCTTTGATCCTCATCTACACTGTTGTTTATTCTCAAGACTGCATGAAAAAGAAGCAGGAAAAAAGAAGATAAAGGGGTGGCAAACAAATAGGTCAAAAAAGCAGAGAACATATATGCAACAAATGCCTGCAGGGATGCAGGAGGTGAGGCGAGTCTCTCTGACCCCAGTGTGTCTGTCACTACTGTGGGTGGCCTGGTGGGACAAAACTATGACATGAGTGAAATTAAGTTTTTTTTTTTTGAAAATGACAAAAAATATGAGGCTGGTTAAGATTGGCAACTATTTCCCAGACCTAAAGAGGTTTCTGAAACAGTAAGACGACTAATGAGTGATGGGTGTTTTGAAGATAAAGAAATGTGTCGTCTAAAGAAGATAATGTCGCAAATTAACAGCATGCGAAACAGTGATGGCAGTGAAACACTCTAGGTTTTTTTAGTCCACAGTGGCTATCTGTTTCTGTACTGCTCTTTATATTCCTCTGTCTTTTTATGGAACATTTTCACATTGCATCTCTGAATGTTAATGGGGCATGGGATAACAAAAAAATAGCAATGCTATATGAGTTACTAGAACAAAAGAAAGTAGATATATGTTTTGTTCAAGAAACCCACAGTGACAAAAAAAATGCTGCTGATTGGGCACAGGAATGGGTGGAGTTCTCATGTGTTAGTCACGAAACCTCCTCCAGTGGTGGAGTTGCTGTCTTATTTTCTAAGGGTTTTACCCCAATTTCCTACGAAGCAGAAGAACTTGTTGAAGGTAGATTGTTGAAGGGCACCACTGTTTTTGAAGAACATGCTTTTGTATTTATGTGTGTGTATGCTCCAGCCTCACCAGTGGACAGAATAAGTTTTCTGGACATATTATAAAAGAGTCTAGAAAAGTGTAATGACAGAGACGTTTTATTTCTGCGTGGGGATTTCAATTGTACAGCTGATAACATTGACCGTAACCACGTAGGGCCACATATGCCTTCTCGCAGGCAACTCACACAAATTGTGAATATGGAGGTCCTTCCACAAAGACCAGAAACAATATACATGGGCTCACAAGTCCAGTAGTTACATGTCCCTTGCACGGCTGGATAGGTTTTATGGGTTTAAGCAACATCTGAACACAATCAAGAACAGTTTTATCAGCCCTGTTGGTTTTTCAGATCACAGTTTAGTCTCTTGACTGTAGGTCTCAGTTTTATTAAACCAAAGAGCGCATACTGGCACTGCAGAGCATGAAGCTTCCGGGATAGATGGGCTCCCTGTGGAATTTTATAAGTCCTTTTGGGATGTCAAAGGGGAGGACCTGCTAGAGGTTCTGAATGACAGCCTATCTAGAGGAGTGCTACCGCTGAGCTGCAGGAGAGCAGTCCTCACTCTGCTACCAAAGAAGGGTGATCTCACGGAGATAAAAAACTGGAGACCTGTGTGCCTGCTGTGTAGCGATTACAAACTGCTCTCTAAAGTATTTTCCACAAGACTGTCTAGACTTTTAGGGGAGATTATTCATAGTGATCAAACTTGCTGTATACCGGGGAGGTCCATATTCAACAGCATATCTTTGGTTTGAGACATTTTTTATGCCCCCAAGCTTTTTGGCTTGAATATTGGACTGATTGCCATAGACCAAGAAAAGGCTTTTGATCGGGTAGAACACGAGTACCTATGGAAGACTCTACAAGCTTTTGGATTTGGCCCCGTCCTTAAACAAGCTAAGAGTTCTATATTGTAACATTGAGAGTGGGCTGAAGGTTAATGGCGGTTTGTGTGCTCTTTTCAAAGTGTGCAGGGGAGTAAGGCAAGGGTGCCCATTGTCTGGGATGCTCTATGCCTTGGCCATAGAACCTTTTCTATGTAGACTGAGGGCTGACCTAAAAGGGTTTTTCGGTCCCGAACTGTCAACATTCTTTTCGTCTGTCAGCCTATGCTGATGACATTACAGTTATGATTGATGGACAGAAAGACATTGATACACTCTTTGAAGTGTCAAAAATTTTTTGGAACAGTATCTTTAACGAAGATAAATTGGAACGAAAACGAAGCCCTTTTTATTTGGCCGATGGTCAGCTAATGTACCAAAATTACCACATGGACTAGTATGGAAACAAGATGGGTTTAAATACTTGGGAGTGTTTCTGGGCAATGAACATTTTCTAAAAAAGAACTGGGAAGGGGTTGTTGAGAAGATGAAAAGTCGTTTAGACAAATGGAACTGGTTGTTACCAAAAATGTCCTGCAGAGGACGCATACTAGTCACCAATAATTTAGTAGCTTCCTCCCTGTAGCACAAGATCGCCTGCATTAACCCACTGACATCACTTTTACTAAAAGTTCCGTCGATGCTGCTGGACATCTTCTGGGACAAACTGCACTGGGTACCATAGAGTGTCTTGTATCTGCCCAGAGAGGAAGGAGGGCAAGGCCTGGTTCATCTACAGAGCAGGACCGCTGCTTTCCGGCTACAATTTATACAGAAATACCTGACGAGTCTGACGGACACCAGCTGGAAATCCATAACCAGTTCGATTTTAAGGAGACCTGAGGCTCGACAGATCCCTCTTTCTAACAGACACAAGTAAGCTAAACACGTCCAGATTACCAGCTTTTTACCATAATATGTTAAAGGTGTGGGGACTTTTCAAGGTGCAGGGGACCGCGACTGCAGACTCTCTACACTGGCTGTTACAGGAGCCACTGACCCACGGAGCGCGGCTGGATGTCACAGGCAGTGGACTCACGAGGAATTTCCTCATGTCTGGACTCGTTACCCTGCAACACCTTGTGGAACTGGCTGGACCTGATCTCCAAGACGGCAACAGTGTAGCCACGCGCATGGGACTGAGATCTGTACGGACTGCTACACATCTTAGAAATTTAAACTGTCGTCTCTCTCATGAGGAGAAGGAAATGCTTGCAGAATATAGCAAGGGAACAGAGGAGCCAGATGAGGCGAACACATTCCCCGAACTGACACTGTGTCCAAACATAGAAGGAAGTACTGTTTTTTTTCTAAAGGGTCTAAAGAAAACATCACGTACATGAACTTACTTACTGTAACTGGCAAAACACTCTACAAAGCTTGTGTGAAAGTTATTAATAAAAAAAACTTGATGGTAGAGTTGATACACCGTGGCGCACTGTCCTCGGCCTGACCGAGGAGGAGCGGCCACAGTGGAGAACGCTGTACAAAGCGCCGCTAACCAGAAAGGCTGGAGACATTCAATGGCGAGTCCTGCATGGCATCATCGCGGTTAATGCCTTTGTCTCTATTCTGTGCCCCGACACTGGTAATGACTGCCCCTTCTGTTCTCAGAGAGAGACTATTTTCCACACCTTTTCACAGTGTTTCAGACCGCTCTTTCATTTTTTACAGAATATCTTTGGCTGCTTTGACAAGATTTTTTCCGTTAAGATTTTCATTATGGGTGTGAAATACAGACAGAGATAAAAAGGCAAATGTCAACTTTTGAATTTTATACTGGGCCAAGCAAAGATGGCAATTTACATTAGTAGGAGAAACAAGGTGGAACAGTAGGGAAGTTTTGATGTTTTCCAGATAATCTCCGCGATGATAAAGTCCAGGATTCTAATTGATTTTTACTTACATAAAAAAACTGGAAACCTTAATTTGTTTGAAAGCATGTGGCGTCTAGAGGGGGCATTATGCTGCCTTAATGATGACGAACTCATTTTTGTGCATCCATTGTGATAGCTTTTTTTTTTTCTTTTCCTTTTCTCCCCCTCCCCCATTATCTATTTATTGGTGCTATGTTTTAAGAGACTGTAAATAAAAGTTTTTTTCAAATTCAATTCTCTCTCTTTCTCTCTCTCTCTCTCTCTCTGTCTCTGTCTCTGTGTTTCCCTGTATGTATGTGAGTCTTGTGGACCCATTGCTATATTTATCTTGGGTCAGTGTTGAGCTGGAGTTATTCTTACAGCTGCTGAGGAAGAAGCCAATGAAAATTTAATGGCCAAAAATGCTGCAGTTCATAAGAGACTGAGAGAGTGTGAGGGGCAGTGAAGGCTAGAGACAGTGAGACAAAGAAACAGCAGATAGACATAAATAGGGAGAGAGTGAGAGAGTCACAGTGCCCTTCACTTTTCTAAACTTCACAGGTTTTCAAACTTTTGGAAACTTTTTGGAACTTTGGCTTGTGTTTTCTTCTTAAAGTGTGTGCAGAAAGACATGCAGGCCACCACTGTTTATTACACTCAAGATTCTTACTTGCATTCAGATGACGTCAGTCCAAATGCTTTGAAATTGGCTTTGTTTGTCTCGTTTTTGTCAGAACACAGCATGGTGGACATTTTTCCTTCTGTACAGATGGCTTGCTCCTACTGTGTTTGCCAAGAGTTGTGGAAAGAAACTGGTTTTCATCCGGTCTGTCTCTCTTCTGAGCCTCACCCTTATGTTCAGTTTAAATAGTGATGGTGATGTGCTGAACAGATCACAATGAAAAAAAGGTCTGAGCATTATAACCTGGACAGTAAACATCAGTCAATACACCTGACATTTCTGTTTATTTTGCAATCACATGTTTCAGAACATAGTGTAAAATGTAGAGCTTCTGGCAAACATATGGACCGACTGGGAAGGGGTTATTGAGGGCAAGTGAGTGGGGCTCATGTGCCCTCCACCATGCAGCTCATGGTTTTGTGTTTTATTTAAAATTTACAATTGCAGAATCCAATTATAAATGAGTGAATTATAAATTCTTGAGTCTGACCCGTGTGCCCAAAATACAAGAAATGCAACCTGAAACACAATTCCGTTTTGATTCTGTGACCAGTGACCGTGTGTGTGTGTGTGTGTGTGTAAATACGTGTATGCTCGTGTGTGTGTGTGTGTGTGTGTGTGTGTGTGTGCGTGTGCGTGCGCGCATCTGTCTTAGAGTGACGACGCCTCAGGCAGTGCATGGAACTGGATGTACTTCGTCCCCCTCATCATCATTGGCTCCTTCTTCATGCTCAACCTGGTACTCGGAGTGCTGTCTGGGTGAGTGTGCTTGAGTGTATTTTTGTGTGTGTGTGTGCAAAGGGGAAGCATTTTGACTTTAAGGGTTTATTGATTGTTCCACATGAAGAAAATCTATTTTTTGTATATATTTTTGGGTTTAGATTTTTATGGTGAAGTTCCCCTTGAATATCACTCATTTCAATGGAATCCTTACACAGATAGAACTACAACTACGTGTGCTTGTGTATGTATATAACAGTGAGTTTGCGAAAGAGCGAGAGCGGGTGGAGAACCGCAGTGAGTTCCTGAAGCTGAGGCGACAGCAACAGATTGAGAGAGAACTGAATGGATATCTGGAGTGGATCTGTAAAGCAGGTGAGCATCTCCACAAATCCACAACTCCATCAGCACCTCTCTATTAGTGTCTTCACATCTCCACTCATTTTTTCTGTGTTTATAACTCTTTATAAATTTTCTTTGTTTGTATTTGTAATGTGAGTTTTGACATGGGAGTAAAATAAATGGAGAATTTCACTGAGGTTGTAGTAGGCCAGGTGTAGTAGGGTAAATGTGGTTGGACCAGTGCAGTGGAGTAGAGCATGTTGGGGGGTGTATTCAGGAGGGTGTAGTAAGGTGACTAATGGGGTCGGGATTTTGGGAAGGTGTACGTAGTGGGATAGGGCTAGTGGGGTAGGTGTAGTTGGTCAAGTGTAGTGGAGTACAGTGGAGAACCAGGTGTGTCAATGTTTGATTTCCTGTATCTCCAGAGGAAGTGATTCTGGCTGATGAGGACAATGACGGTGATGACCGGATGCCCTTTGATGGTATTTATATTGAAGTACATGTCTCTCCTCTTCTCCTCTCTCTCTTCTCCTTCTTTCTCTCCTCCTCCTCTTCTCCCCCCTCTCTTCTCTTCCTCTTCACCCCCCTTTTGTCTTCTCTCTCCTCTTCCTCCTTTCTCACCTCTTCTCTCTCCTCCTCCTCCTCCTCCTCTTTCTCCCCAATCTCCTATTCATCCTCTTCCTGCTTGCTCTTCTCTTTCTACTCTGTTCTTTCCTTGCTGTCTATCCACTCTCCTCTTTATCTTATTCCTACAGTCTCTCATCTTTCTCCAATTTCTCTGCTTTCTATTCTCTCTCATCTTAATCTTCTCTTATCTTGTCCTTCTCTCTGTGTGCTTTTGCATGTGTGAAGATGGACTTGTATCTGTACTCATCTTCGCTTTGCAATTTAAAATTTTCACTTTTTCATTTTTAACAATTGATTTCACTTTCTTGTTTTCAATCATAGGGTAAAGATCATTTACTTGAAGAATACTGATCACATGATAAATTTTTATTTCTACAGTTCTAATGAAATTTATTTACATATTCATAAACAATGGTATTATTTATTTTGTGTTTTAAATAAGAAAATACACACAAAATCCCCCAAACACTGATTTAATTTCCTGAAAGCTGGACCATGATGAATTGCTGCTGTCTCTGGTGTGCAGGATCACGGAGAAGACCAACACTGAAGAAGAGCAAAAATGATCTGCTTAACCCAGACGAGGGAGATGGAGACCTCACTTTAGGTAAAATTCTGCAGTTAAACAGTTTTTCAGTCATTCTGCTCATGTTTGTGTGTCTGTAGGCAACAGGGTTCAAACCACTTAGGAATATGACACCATTTTCAACACTAAAATTTGCCCATATTTTGTCTCTCTGCCTCTCATTGTCATCTCTCAGGGTCTCCATTTGCTCGTGCCAGCCTGAAGAGCTCCAAGCTCGAAGGTTCATCTTTCCGAAAGAAGGAGCGGCGACTGCGTTTCTTTATCCGTCATGTTGTGAAAACACAGGCTTTCTACTGGACTGTTCTATGTTTAGTTGGTCTGAACACGCTGTGTGTGGCCGTGGTCCACTATGACCAGCCCAAACTGCTATCTGACTTCTTGTGTGAGTCCCTTTAATGCTGAAATTATCCTTCTTCATCCCTTTTTCCTTGAATGAGTGTGCAGTAGTTTCCCAGTTAGGGCTGTGAAGATTAGTTGACTAATTATTCAATTAGTAAGCAATTGAGTCAAATATGAATCTTCATTAATGTGTCTTTTTATGGTATTTATTTCAATGTTATAATGTGAAAGTAATTGTGTAGGGTGTAATAAACTAGTGAAGCTGTAGGGGTCGACATTGTGTGATGGAATGTTGGTCCAATTATCACAAATATAATTTAAACACTATCAAGATTAAAATATTCACTTTTTTCATTTTTAACCATTGATTTTATTTTTGTGTTTCGATCATAGGGTAAAGATCATTTGCTTACATCAAGTCAGGGCATGTGAGAGAATGCAGAAAAAAGTTTCATGTCAAATTCAGTTAAATTGTTTCTCTCTTTTAAAACCACATTTAGGAAGTCAGAACCATTAAACATCCAAAATCTCACGTCCATCTTTTATACTCTAACATTCTTGTGCTTTTTATGTCTCTCTCTCTCTCTCTCTCTTTCTCTGTCTGTCTGTCTCTCTTGCTCTCTCTCTCTCCCTCTCCCCCTCTGATCTGTTCTTTCTCTGGGACACAGACTATGCAGAGTTTATATTTCTGGGTATTTTCATGTCAGAGATGTGTATTAAGATGTATGGACTCGGGACTCGGCCGTATTTTCACTCTTCCTTTAACTGCTTTGACTGCATTGTAAGCTCTCCTCTTGTATTCTTTACCTTTTACTTGCTCACATAAGCTGGATCTAAAAATAATGTGTGTGTCTGAGACAGGTAATATGTGGCAGTATTTTTGAGGTGCTCTGGGCGATGATCCAGCCTGGGACATCATTTGGGATTAGTGTGTTACGAGCTCTCAGGTTACTAAGGATCTTCAAAGTGACCAAGTGAGTACCCCACCCCGTCTTTCTCTGTCTATCACTCTCTCTGTCCTGTGTCCATCTGTCAGCTCCTCTGACTGATTGTCTCTTTGTCCCTCTGTCTGGCCCCCCTTGTGTTTCCTGTCCCTCAGTGCATCTTGTTTCCCTCAGTGTATCTCGTGTCCCTCTGTGTGCATAGTGCATGGACTACATGTGTGAGTTACTGTATATGGAGCGGTGGCTCTGTAAATGAAAGCGTAGTTCTTTTGTTTTGTTCAGAAAGATATTTTTATGTTGGTGCTCAGTAAGGCCTTGTTTACATTGGGCTACTGGAGCAAACCAATGATAAAACAATAATAGTGCATCCCCTAATTGTAATATATTAATAAACATGTTCAATTTGTTTCCCAAGAAAGGACTGAAAAAAGAATAATGTGTGTACCTTTTCCTGGGCCCAGACATTTTGGTGTTGCTGTTCAGTGTTGTAGATATGTTGTAGTTGTAGTTGAGCTGGGAAATTTTCTGAAACCTAGCAACCTGTACCAGCTTCAAACATGCACCTTGCAAGCTTCAAATTAAATTATAAACCTCTCACACTTGGGTCCTGTGGGTTCTCAATCCTGATGCACATGTCTGCAGTCTGCAGCTTCTGTCAAGGTTTATAAAAAAAAAAATTCTGTCTTCTATTTGTATTTGTGTTTGTTTTTGTTTAGGATGACTTATCTGTTCAATCCAAATAAGGTATTCATATCAATTACATCCTTTCTGTGGAAGTTAAAAGACTGTAGTTAGAGTAAGACTGGAGGAATGACCTCACACTTTTTGCACTCCTTGCTGATCAGGATGCAGTGCGGTGTATAAAGGGAAAGCATTAAGGGGCTAGGATTGGGATGAATGATGACATCATCGGGAATTGGCAACAGATTCCTACTATCGTGATGGCTATCAAGCGAGACAATTTAAATGTTTATGGGACATGGGAATCAACAGATAAAGCTATGAATATCTTCTCTGAGAACATGGATGGAAATTTAAATTAAGAACATAAGCAGCATGTTGTTTATCAGGGCAACGTCCATATCTAAAAAAATTCTCTGCTGCTCCTCACCACAGAACACATGCATGTGAAGCTTAAATAATTGTATTAAAATTTTATAATGCGTATAACTCCTTTTTGTTTATTTACAGTCTCGACTTCAGTTCTGCAGCATTTCTGATCTTGTTAATGGTCAATTAAGGCACAAAAAAACCTTCCACTGACTAAATGCTAATGCTAGTGATTGCAGCTACAGCCAAGTCAGAACCAGCTTCTGTTTTTTTCCCTGTGGTATAGATTTAATGGCTATGCCCATTTCTTTAACCTCCTCAGACCCACAGTGATATTTTCGCTAATTAAGGGGCATGATGGGATGATGGCATTTTACACACAGTCCTACAAAATCCTCAAACAGAACTTTGTGGGACATCGTATCAGAATCTCTTTATTTTGTAAAGCATGTTAGACATACGAGGAATCTGCTTTGTTGTGTGCACACATGTATGGCAGATGTGAGAGGTACAGTAAGAACTGGTGTGAGAGGCATAAAAAAAGTTCTTTGGATTTTGGCATTCTCCACTGTAGTTAGTGAGCACCACAGCTCAGGAGAAAAGCTGTTCGTGCATGTTGTGCTGCTTTGATGGCCCTGGAAGGACTGATGTCTGGATTGAAAGTCAATTTCATATTTGCTAACCGATTTTTCAAAGAGTTTTATTTGTTAAAATGGTCAGAACACTTTTATACTTTAATGACTGTTTATTGACAGAGCTAATAATTCTGCGAATCTCGTACATAACCTCATACATTATCATACTGATGATGATTTTCATCTTCCTTTTCTTTTTCATTCTCAGGTACTGGGCCTCCTTGAGGAACCTGGTGGTGTCTCTGCTGAACTCCATGAAGTCTATCATCAGCTTGCTCTTCCTCCTTTTCCTCTTCATCGTGGTCTTTGCTCTGCTTGGCATGCAGCTGTTTGGAGGACAGTACGTAATTTAGATTTCTTATTTTTCATAAGAAATATTTTTTGATTTCTTTTTTTGAAAAATTTTCATTTTCATGTTTTATTATGGAATTAATGTGTTTAATTAATGCATTTATTATGCAGTGAAGCACGTTTCAGTTTATGACATGGCCCTATTTCTGCAAATACATTGATATGTGAAGCAGAATTGTGTAAAAAACAATGAAATTTTATTTCTAAAGAGCTTTTAACAATGGATATTGTCACAAAGCAGCTTCACATATGTATAAATGTAAATAAATATGTATAAATTCTGGTTATATACTTATGAATATGTAAATTTTAAATATGGAGATAAATGTTACAGATGTTATAGTAACTTGTGAAATAATTTTGAACCATTTTTAAACCAGGTTTAATTTTGAAATGGGCACGCCACCAACAAACTTTGATACATTTCCTGCAGCAATAATGACCGTGTTTCAGGTGAGCCAAGCCAAATAACAATAAACAGTAAGAACACAAAATAATGCACACAAATGTAAACTGATGTTTCTGTCTCTCTCTCTCTCTCTCTCTCTCTCTCTCTCTCTCTCTCTCTCTCTCTCTCTCTGCGTGCGCGTGCGTGCGTGTGTGCTTGCTAGATTCTGACAGGTGAGGACTGGAACATGGTGATGTATGATGGCATTGAATCTCAGGGAGGAGTCAATAAAGGCATGGTGTTCTCCATCTTCTTCATTGTTCTCACACTCTTTGGAAACTGTATCCGTATTAACATAGATTATGCACACACATATGCACATATGCAAAAAAGATACAAGTTGTTAGGTTCCTTAACACTGTGTTTAGATACGTTGCTGAATGTGTTTTTGGCCATTGCTGTAGACAATCTGGCCAACGCACAGGAGCTGACTAAGGTGTGGAACACACACACCCACACACACACACACACACACACATATATATGCAAACACACCACACACATGTGGTTTAATCTGTGTTTTACCTCTGTGTAGGATGAGCAGGAGGAAGAGGAAGCAGCCAATCAGAAAATGGCTCTTCAGAAGGCAAAAGAAGTGGCAGAAGTGAGCCCACTGTCTGCTGCCAATCTGTCCATTGCAGCGTGAGTAACTACCTCACTCTCATACATTCTCACACAGAGTGTCTCACACAGTCTCACACACACACTTTCTCTCATACTTTCTTACACTCTCTCACACACATGTGCGCATGCACACACACACACTCGTACTATCACTGTTCTCCTTTCATCTCTCTCTCTCTCTCAATTCATTTCAAAGGTTGCTTTATTGCCATGACAAATATTAATGTTTGTATTGGCAAAGCTTGGATGCAGACTTTGTGAAGAAATCATAAAATAACTGCAGAAATAAACAGATAGAAACAAATTTACCTACATTCAACAATGTAGTCAAAAAGATAATCCTAGTAATGAAATTCATCGAACTGTGAAAATAACAAAACAGAAGCAAAAGTAGAATCTGCTGAATCTGTACTTCACTGAGATGTTTCTCAGATTTAGATCAGTCATTATGCTCAGATAATCTGCCATGCTGTACTGTCTGTTTAGGGCCAGATAACACTGCATTTTACTCTGGAGTTTAGTTTGGTTCTCCCAACAGGACAAATAGTTTACAGTGTCTGTGTAATTTGGCTAATTCTAATTGGGTTTGCAAACTTTCTTCTGTGATGAGGGGAGGAAGAGGAAGAAAAAAAGCAAACCCAGCAATCAGGACTGCCGTGGAGTCACAGCGGGAGCAACTGTGACGGAAACACAGGTGGTGCGAGGCCTCTGAGAGAGAGTGACGGAGGTGTGGGGTATAATTGAGACGGAGCTGCTCAAAATCTCAAAGCTAACTAAATTTCTGTCTAAGCCAAACAGTGGATTATTATTTAAAGCAGATCCAGGGAGCCAATATGTCGATACTTCTGTTACCATAGAACTAAATAACTTTGAGCCTACTTTACCTGTGAGATCTAACCCTTTGTAATTCTTTTTTTGAGTCGCAATGCATTACTGAGAATTTAGGTTTATTTTGGGTATTTTTGGGGACTTTTGGACTGATATGAATCTTGACTCTTTGTTTTTTATATATATACCTCTACTCAAATACAAAGCAGTGTATTACCCAAAGAATCTTTTATGTAGCTTCCCTTTGTCAGGAGGGACAGAAGAGATTGTCACAGAGTGGTGGCCCATATGGGGAAACACACTATGAGAGTTGTAGGTTGCAAATCAGCTAGCTTTCTGGGGAATGGAAACCAGAGATGGCTGAAAGTGAGCTTGTCAGTTGAATAATGAACAACTGTAACCTGGCCCTGGTCAGTTGTCTAAAGTATACAGTTCACACAGTTGAGCAACTAGTCAATGTTGGTTCCATGGTGGAGTGACTTGGCTTCCAAGAAGGACTACTGGGCCAGAGCAGACTGCCAACAAAGACATCAAAAAGAGACAGAGCAGCAAGAGAACTTGTGAAGACAACACAGAAATTATGGGCAGACACCATATGGCTTTAACTAAAGTGGATGTACCTCATCTGTTATTTGTGCCCATTGAAATACAAGGGCTGCAAGAAAAGGCCGTGCTGGATATAGGCTGCACCTACACCTTTATGCAGAAAAGTTTGTGGCATAAGCTGAGAAGAGATGGAGAAAAACCTAGAACTATAAATGCCTTGACCTTCGTCTTGGCTGATGGGAATTCGCATAAGGCAGAAGGAAAGGCACAGCTGACTTGCACTTTACATGAGATGTGGTATCTGACTTGCACTTTACATGAGGTCTGTGGTAGCTCAGTGGTTAAGACGTTGGATTAGAATTGTGATTGGAAGGTCGTGAGTTCAAATCTCAGCACCGCCAAGCTGCCACTGCTGGGCCCTTGAGCAAGGCCCTTAACCTTCACTG
>JAQMYM010000026.1:180299-208592 GCA_030014255.1 Parauchenoglanis ngamensis
GGGGGGAGGTCAATGTGAATGTTTTCTGATTTATGTTCCTCACAGAAAATGAGCCAAGGCCAATAAATCTCAGTTTGAAAAAATAAATTATTAATCCACATGCAGGACCTCAATTGGATGTTTGTCCCATTTGTAGAATTGGTGATTGGTGTAGATTGGTGTAAGAGAGCCCATCACTTCACTGACATTCAGGGAAAGTGGTTTAATCACTGATTCAAATATTTTGTGTCAAATTCCAATTGGATTTTCTACAAATGTTGTTTTACGGTGTAGCAAGCTCTGTGCGCTTTTTCTTTTAGTTCACTCACCGCCAAGTTTCCTGAGGAACTCATTTTTAGTCCTAGGTAAGTGTAAGGTTTGAGAAGCTCATCGACCAGGCATCAATACCATCCCCCCCAGTCGTCAACACCTATCCCCCATCTTTACCTACCCCCCTGCTCCCCAAACAGCTCTAACGATCTGTGAAGATGGACATATTCAAGGGACAAAGGACCAAGAAGGTCCCCAGACCTGACCAGGTGTCTCCCTCCTGTCAGAAAGTCCGTGCAGACCAGGTAGCCCCCATCTTTACACAGATTTTTTTTAATTACTGTAACTGAGTGTGGTCCTGTCATGCTTCAATTTCTGCACCATAATCTCAGTTCCCAAAAGAGCCTGTATCGCAATACTGAACGATTACAGACCAGTTATCTTGACATGTGTAGTAATGAAGTGCTTTGAGAGGTTGGTGCTGGCATACCTGAAGGACATCACAGTTTTTTTGCTGGATCCCTTAGAGTTTGCTTATAGATCAAATAAGTCTGAGCAAAGTAGAGTCATAGGGCTTTACTACATCCTGAAGCACCTCTGCTTCCTGGGGACATGTGCACAAATCCTTTGCGTGGACTTCAGCTCAGCATTTAATATCATCATTCCAGACATAATTCACCACAAACTCAGCTAGCTGTCCATGCCCATCTGCAACTGGATCACAAGCTTCCACACTGACAGAGAGCAGCAAGTGAAACTTGGGGAATCCCCTCCAGCACTTACACCCTCAGCTCTGGTACCCCCAGTGATTGTCTTATTTGCTGTTATCTCTGCTCCTCTCCGTCTACACAAAAGACTGCACCGCAGAAGACTCCTCAAGATCCTGAAATTTGCTGATGACACCAGAGTTTATCTGCCAGCTGAGGAAACAACCTGAGCAAGGATCTGCTGTGCCAATTCTACAAGGATTACCATGGAGGTCCTACTGTGCTCATCAGTTAAATTTTAAATTCAATTCAAATTCAAGTTACTGTTACTGTTTGTTTCAGCTCTGCCACCCAACTGGACAAGAGCAGATTTCAAAGGGTAGTAAGGTTGGCAGAGCACATCTTCAGGACCAACCTGTTCTCCATCCAGGACCATGTACGACCATCCAGTGTCACGAAAAGGGCTGGGAGAATGATAAGGGACCTCTTACACCCTGCACACAGCCTGTTCAAAATGCTACTCTCTGGCAGGCACTACAGACTAATCAGGACAATGATTTCCTGGCACCAGAATAGTCTTTCATAGCAGCTACAAAGATTAATAAACATCCTCACATAAACTTCAATTAATTCCCAATTTTTAACTATGCCTTTTTCCCTTTTTTGTGCAATATTATATGCATGTGCAATACAATTACCCTGTGAAATATATTTATTTAATGTGCAATACATATACTTTTTCTAATAAATTGGCAGTCACTGAACTATATCACTTTACTGTCATATGCCAAAGTGTTGACTCTTGTATGTGTGAGTTTTTTTAAGAATGTCTTGTGTTTACACTGTGTTCTGTGTAAGTGGTTATTCAGATTATATTGTGTTTTAAACTGTCAGATAGTGGTTATTCAGATTGTGTTAGTGTCATTTGGTTGTTGTCTTTGGTTTTTGTGTTGTTCTGTCTTGTTTATGTTCAGCACTGTAGTGTAGCGTTTATATGTGTACATGTACTGTACATACACTGTAGGATCATGATAAACCGGCAACAAATTTCTTGTATGCTCAGGAATGCGTTGTCAATAAAGCTGATTCTGATTCGTGTGTGTGTGTGTGTGTGAGAGAGAAAGAGTGTGCGTGTGTGTGTGTGTTAGAGACCTGTCTCTCACATGGTATTTCCCTCCTCAGTGTGACAGTTCACTCTAAGCGTCTCTGCACCTCTGAACCCTTTCTGCAGCGGTATTTATTTATTTCAACTCTTTGTGTTTGCTTGTGCTTCAGTAGCTCTTTCCTTCTTCGCTCGTTCGCTTTTAGTTTTAGTCTCGGCTCTTACTTTGTTACTAATTTTTCATCCGAAAGGTTACCTGTTAACAGTTATTACTTATCATAAACTCTGTGCTGTGTGTGTGTTTTCCCACACTAGCACCCTTGTAGTCTCACTGTATGTATCGCAGGTCTGCAGTGGCTGTGTGAGTAGATTAGGCTACTCGATGGTGGTAATCCTTCTGTTGATTTTATCTTCACAACACCTGTAATATGTCTCATTTTTGTTTCTATTTCTGACTCTTGCTCTGCAGTAAGGAGCAGCAGAAGAACCATAAGGGTTCTAAGTCGGTGTGGGAGCAGCGCACCAGCGAGCTCCGGAGGCAGACACTGATGACCAGCAGGGAGGCGCTGTACAATGAGCTGGACCCTGAGGACCGTTGGAAGGCAAATGGAGGGAGTTATTTAGGGATCCTGTGGGTTATTTAGGGATCCTGTGGGAGATAACCACTTTGTTGATGAAATGTTCTATGTTCTCTGATTTTATCCTCATTGAATTAATGATGGAACATGCATCATTTTTATGTTTCATGCATTGTGCATGGTGTTTATGTTTAAGTCCCAAACTGGATAGCAGTGTGCTAAGTAATAATACCTAAAATAGTACACATCATATACAAATTTTGTGTGTCATTATGAAATAGGTGGATGTTGCAGCATTCATTGTAACCAGGAAATCTGACCAGAATGACACTATTTTGATCATCTGATTTCTGATTCTTCAAAATATAACTTTAGCAGCAATGTTTCAACTCTTCAAGAAATATTAGAAAACATCTTATGTTTAAAAAGTTTGTGATATGTCATCTCAAACTGCATCTGTGTACACAGGTATCATACTCTCGCCACATCCGACCTGATATGAAGACTCACCTGGACCGGCCTCTCGTGGTGGACCCTCAAGAAAACCGAAACAACAACACTAACAAGAACCGACCAGGAGAGGAGCTTCTACACAAACGGCCTCCTTACCATTCTACAATAGGAGGTGGGGGAAAAGGAGGAGGATCTGCTCCAGCCCAGACTCTGGAGAGAGGAGAATCCACAGAGTCTCACCACAGCTTCAGGAAAGCTGATAACCGGAGCCATGGTGGCACAGAGGGCACTGAAGTGGGAATGAGGGATCCACAGAGGAAGAGAGAACATCGCGGCCAAAGAGCTGTACGTTCTCGTACACATCGCAAAGGCCTGGATGAAGAATCTGAGAATGGTGGAGGAGGCAGGAGGCACCGACACAAGGGCACAGAGGGGGGGGTGGAAGGTGAGCAAGCAGATGGAGCTGAGCGGAGAAATCGGTGTCACCGACATGGAGAAAAAGAAGGGCGGAGGGTAAGAGGAGAGCAAGGGGAAAGGGGCCGACACCGCAGGAAGTGAGTTTATTTTTACATTAGTTTTTCTATTTATAAGTATAAATAAACTCATGCTCTGCTCATATTCTGCTGTTTTTGTCTGTACCTGCTCTCCTTTCCAATTCCTCTTGTTCTCTCGCTCTCTCGCGCTCTCTCTCTCTCTCTCTCTCTCTCTCTCTCTCTCTCTCTCTCTCTCTCTCTCTCTCTCTCTCTCTGTGTGTAGGGAGGGCCCTACTCTGTCTACCACTCGTCCCATTCAGAAGACTCTGTCAAGACAGGACAGTCAGTACAGTGAGGACCTGGACAATGTAATGAACAGTAAGCTTGCTACCCAGCCACTGGTTCCCTCAGATCTCCGAGTGACAAGCAGCTGTTCCACACCCCATTCCAGCCTTCTCAGCCTGGTCAGCAGCACCCACGGTTCCCGCCTGGCTCCCACAGCCACAGAGGGCAGTTATATTCTCACCAACCCTGCCTCCACCACCATAAATCTCTTACATCTGGATGCCAAGGCAGACTACACAGCCATTGACATGCCACCCATGTTCCCTTCTGCCAACGCCATTCTGCAGGGTGAGAAATGAATGGAAAGTCAGATTGGAGAATATAAATTTTTATAGATACTCTATTTGAGGTGTCTTATATTGATTGATTGAAGAATTAACTAAGACATCCACAAAACTGAAGCAGTGTAGTAAAAATGAGATGTTAAAAATGTGAAAAAAAAACCAGTTAAGGCCAGTTATTAAAAAACAGTTATGTATAGTTTTTCTTTGAGTTTACAACATGGATGTTCTTGCAGGGTGAAGCGTTTATACTTGCACGTAAGGTGCCATGCCAATGATAAACAAGACGTGTGCTCACAGGTCGTATGCGAAGCTGGCAAGTGTACCAATCACATTTGCTGCGGTCTGCATCACTGCAAAGTCTAGTAACAGTTTTGGAGAAGTGCACATCAGGCTACAGCACAGGCTACGACATAGGGAATGCGGCTATACCATACCCTATGGTGTAGATTTTATTCAGAAGTATAAATTTACTTTTACTCTAAAGGTTTGTTGTCTGCCATTTGCTTTGTGAACATCTGTCTTGGCATTAAGAGGGGATAGTGTCTTTCAAACTGTGGTCCGAAGGCTGTGCAATAATCTTCCTCTACAAATACGTTCATCTGAATCTGTGGACTCTTTTAAAAGGCAGTTAAAAACTTATTTGTTTAGTCAGGCTATTAGTTAGTTTCTTTTCCTTATTGTCATTTTACATTTTTATGCAGTGTTTACTTGTATTTATTTTAATGTCTTTTATTGTTGTTATTTTGCTGTACAGTGCTTTGTGGCTTTTTGTCTGTGAAAAGTGCTTTATAAATAAATGTCACTTACTTACTCATTTCTACCCCTCATCCCACAGTCAATAAGAATGCCAACACAGAACCGCTGCCCAAGAAGGAGGATACGAAAGGTGATGATGATGATGATGATGACAAAGATGACGGAGGACCTAAACCTATGCCCCCTTACAGCTCTATGTTCATCCTGTCCACTACTAATCCGTGAGTTCAGCACTCTGTAACTATGCCTACACCTCAGCTTGCAGGCCCCGAGTACTTAGAATCCATGCTATACTACAAAGCAATAATTACACAGCTTACGCAGGAATATACAGCATCTATACTTAACTCACAAAGTGTGTGTACATACATGGCATTCAACATCTCATAACTAAAATATAACTACAACTCTAAACTACTCTATGCCAGGACACTGAACTACCCTGACCCTAAATTAACCTGACACTAAACTATCTGGCCAATATTTTAACCATACAAAAAACTGACATGGCATTGTCCTGACACCACATACCATCACATACCCTGATACCGCCCTGTGCCAGTGCCTTGATGCATGATAAATACTTAAACAGCATTAATTCCATACTGCTCCAGCCCTGTTTATTCTGTTAATGATGGTTGACTGATGAAACAGATGTTATTGGTGCAAGGTGTTACTGGTTGCTTGCTTGCACTGCTTGTGAACATGTTTTCTGGTCTTAGCTGGTTTTCAAGAATGGCTACTACATTAATTTCCCAAGTCCTATTTTTAAACCTGCGTGCATCTCTGTGTGTGTGTATGTGTGTGTATAGGTTTCGCAGGTTGTGTCACTATATTGTGACCCTGAGGTACTTTGAGATGTGTATTCTGCTGGTCATTGCTATGAGCAGTATTGCTCTTGCTGCTGAAGACCCTGTGTGGCCTGACTCTCCCCGGAACAATGTGAGCCATTTCTTCTGCTTAACACCAGTGTGGAAACCAAATCTGTAATGGTTATCTGTCCATCAAGTGTTATTGCCTTCAACGCTGTTGAGCAACACCATGTTCCTCTGTCTCAATCTACAGGTTCTGCGTTATTTTGACTACGTCTTCACAGGGGTCTTCACCTTTGAGATGCTTATTAAGGTAAACACCATCAACACCATAAACACATAAACATCGTTAACCATCTTAAATACCTTCTCTCAATGTACTAGGAGCTGCATCTTGCATAACAAATGGGATATTTGTAACTGAGTCATAATATTCTCCTCGTATCTTTCTCTCTCTCTCTCAGATGGTGGATCTGGGTTTGGTACTTCATCAGGGCTCATATTTCCGAGACCTGTGGAACATTCTGGACTTTATAGTGGTCAGTGGTGCCCTGGTAGCCTTTGCTTTCACGTAAGTGTCCTCCAGGACCCTTCTGCTGTGTCACTGTGGTCTTGTGTCCTCAGTCCTTTTCTTTTCTCCCCATGCTTGCTGCCTGTCCTTTGTTCTCGTTTTGTCCCTACCGACCAAAAACCATGATGCAGCCAAATGGTTCCTTTACCCCATGGAGTGCCAGTCTTCCTTCCACTCATGCCCTCTTTCTCATGAACTTGACATGGCTCCTTCTCCCTTTTCTGTCTGTTCACTTTCTCTGTTCTGAACATTCTTTTGCTCTTTCTTTGTCTAAACCTATTTGTCTAAACCTATATACCACAGGAAATTTCAGTAGATGCAGTGAACTATGACCCCTCCCTATGAACTATGGGCCCTCCCCTACTGTCCACACCTGGCCCCTCACCCAATGTCTCTCTCATCATCTCATTCACAGCAAATAAATAAGTCTTAATGTGTTATTCATTTTAGTTTTACAATCATTAAAAATACCTATTTAATGACATGCCCTCAAAATATATGTATATTTAACAGCGGGTGGGCGAATGGGGGGCATCCAATCTGTGTCAAAAAGGAAACAAAAGTGTTGACTGTGGAACTGAACACTCTGCAGCCTGACAGAGTTCACAAATTGCAAGCAATTTAATTTGTTACCTCTGTATTCACTCTCACATGATTCTGTAGTGACCATATTCTTCTCTTAAATTAACCTAAGCCCTTCTTCCTTGTGCTCTTATTCAAGTTTCATGTAAAGGGTTAGGGTTTGTTTTGGTGGCCACTGGGTTCATCATGCCTCTACAAGAACAGTCCTCTTCTACTCCTTCTTCTCCACCCACCCTCTCTCATTCTCTACACTCATACCCAAGAGATAGTGTTGTAACCCTCAGGTGCTCTGTGGGTGTCACTGGCGCCCTCTGGCTGTCAGTGGTGATGTCTACGCTATATATGTTTTTAATGGTAGATTGTTTGACGTTGTCTATTTATGTCCTCTGTGAGTATCTGTTTGTGTTTCTTATAGATTAGGTGTCCACATATAAAACAACTTGCACTCTATGCCATCATTTTTTGTGAATTCCTTCACTATCTCATATTGATGTTTTTCCTCCTCCTACATTCTTTCCCTGTTTCAGTATGTCTGTGTTTTCTGTGCTCTGTCTGTTCGTTGTCTGTTGGTGTTTGTGTTTGTTTTTCTGTGCGTGTTGTCTGTCTCTCTCTGGCCGTCTCTGATCCTCTCTGGTTTGCACACAGCGGTGGAGGTGATGGAGAAGGAGAGGGGTAATGTCTCTTTCTCTGTCTTTGTCTGTCTTTCTGATTGCTCCTCATGCCTGTTACACTGCCAGATTCTCTTATTCTTCACCTGATTTCCTTTATCCATATTACCATGCTTTCTCACACATAGAACACAAAACCAAGGGCAAGGCTGGCTTATGGTGCATAATGTCACTTGCCAAAGCCTAGCCAAGCAGTTTAACTTTGTTGATGGCTAACAATCTAGCTAATAAACTCTTGGTACACCCTGCTGTATGTGGACACCTAAATGTGTTAACATACGTATTTGTGTCTATGTGTTTGTGTGTGTCTGTGCTTTGTTTGAAAATTGTAAGAGACAACCTGACCAAAATACTTTATACATGTTTTAGGAAAAAAGTGGATATTGGAATAACTATAATGATAAACACTTTTGAAATTGAAATTTGTTTGTTGGAAGCGATCATGACAGACCATGAGACGAGTGCCCAGCAGACTAAATTGTTGATTTATTTGGAGACCAACATATGGGACAGCATATACACAAACCAACAAACAAGGAGACAGACAGACTGACTAATAGTTTCTTTAGTCTCCAGACTGCATTAAGATGTCTCTTCCTTGGCCTGAACCTGTGCTCACACAGACGACATTATAACACAATTATAGCCCGTCTCGTATAAGAGTTCTGCCTCTGTATAAGGGTATCGTCACTTTTATGAGCAAAATCTAATTAGCCAGCCATTTATTGTCTGGAGTGGAGTATTGGTTGGAGCTGATCTCTGCTAGGCCAAATAACTGCACAGCAGAGCAACTTCCATAACACAACACACAAAATATACACCAGCCTGAGTCAAATATTATGTCCATTTCTTTTTTCCATCAAAAATGCTAAGAATTTTAGGTCAAAGTTTATTTTAAGGAATAAGTAAGGGTTCTTTGTTCAGGTAAGCCTAAATTAGACACTCGTAAATGGTTTATTCACTATGAATGAAACACTGTTCATTAACCCTAGCACTGGTTCATAATTGGAGATCTTTTGTGTAGTATTGACTAATAAATTATTAGTTGTAATGCACAATGCTTTATTAAATTATAGAGCATCTAAATAAAATTATTATTAATGCATAATACATAATACACCTGTTTATTCACAGTACCTTGCGACTTATATGACTTGCACTTATAAAAGATGTCACTAATATTTCAACATGTTCTGTATTCTGAAGTACAACTATAGTTATTACTAATTAGAAGCAAAAAGCATGCAACAAGGCCAGTATACATCACATCCACAAAGCAAGCTAAAATAACTATTCTTTTACCTGAAATGACCATATAACACTATAGAACATTACTTGAACAGCATTTGTATATTGTAAAGCAATTTTATTGTAAAGAATTAATAATAAAATGTTTATGCATTCTATATGTGATGTCATGTAGTGTAGTGTAGCCTCCAGAAGTCTGCAGTGTTCACTTGATGCCATATAGAAAGTCCCTTGTATATGGCTTCTATAGTCCCTGCTGAAAGTATTGGGACAGCAAGGCCATTTCATTTGTTTTTGCTATACACTGAAGACATTTGGTTTTTAGCTCAAAAGATGAATATGAGACAATAGATCAGAATTTCAGCTTTCGTGATATTTACATCTAGCTGTGTTAAACAAATTAGAACATGGCACCTTTGGTGGCAGTCCACCCAATCTTTAGATGAGCAAAAGCATTGGAACAGATAGGCTTAAAGGAAATAAAAGTAAATAACACTTAATATTTGGTTTCACTTGCAATAGCTGCATCAAGTCCTGCATTCTTCATGTGTGGTGCTTCTCCAGGCTTGTAGTGCAGCTTCTTCCAGTTGTGCATGTACTGGGGGTTTCTCTCTTTACCTTCCTCTTCAGGAGGTGAAATTCTGCTCATTTGGGTTAAGGTCTGGTGGTTCAATTAAATGAAATTTTATTTGTATAGTGCTTTTATCAACAGACATCGTCACAAAGCAGCTTCACAGAAGTATATAAATTTATGAATCTATACATTTATCCATATATATCCATAATGAGCAAGCCTGTGGTGATGGAGGTGAGGAAAAGCTCCCTAAGACGACAAGAGGAAGAAACCTTGAGAGGAACCAGACTCGAAAGGGAACCCATCCTCATCTGGGTGGTGCTGGATGGTGCGATTACAATGCACTTTTGTAACTGTGTGCTATATGGTCAAAAAGGTACAATTACATAATTCAATATAGTTAGTTGTAAGTTTGCTGTACTGTCTCAGCTGATTCACGGAGGGAGATTTGAGTACAAGACTGTTGGTGGTAATTTAAGTTCTATGCCAGTGTAGCAGAACTGCTCATGTCAACAGCAGTCCAAATCCATCTTCATAGTTCTAGGTGTATGTTGAGGCAGTTCATATGGTGCCATCCTCTACAGGAGCAAGTGGTTTCCAAGTGAAGACTCCAACCAGAAGCATGACGTCAGGATCACTGGAATCTCTGGAGTAGCATATGCAGTTCAACAAAAAGAGAAAGGGGGAGCGAGAGAGAGAGAGAGAGACAGAGAGAAAAGAGAACAAGCAGATTGTTAGGTATGCATCGTCACATAATGGTTAAGGAACAGAATATATAGTGTACTGAGTACAAGCAGGAACTCCGGCAGGGCTAGCTATGACAGCATAACTAAAAGGGAGAGCCAGAAGGTAACACAGACATGAGGGCGCCCTGGGACATAAAGCGGCCAGCCACTCCACCATCAACACACGAGTGAACGCGTGAGAATAGGGGAGCGACAGCATCTAAACATCCCAGTTTACCAAAATGTTCTATGCCTGAGAACCCCCCAGATCTGCTCCTTTATTTAGTAGAAGGCTATTAACAAAATGCTTGGCTAAACAAATAAGTTTTCAGTCTAGATTTAAACACTGAGACTGTGTCTGTGTCCCGAACACTAATAGGAAGGCTGTTCTGTAACTGAGGGGCTTTGTAAGAGAAAGATCTGCCTCCTGCTGTAGCCTTCACTATTTGAGGTACCAACAAATAGCCTGCACCTTTTGATCCCTTTTGATTTCATGAATGTGAATGCTATTCCTATGTATGTATGATCATAACTGCTGTGCTACAGCCTTTTCTAGGATTGTGGGAGGTTTGATATTGGCCTATAGTTGGACAGCTGTCTGGGGTCGAGATCAGGTTTTTTAATCAGGGGTTTGATAACTGTTAATTTAAAGGATTTAGGTACATGGCCAATGCTACGGGAAAAGTTTATTATTTTTAGAATAGGTTCAATTACATCAGGTATTATCTGTTTGAGGAAACATGTAGGTAAAGGATCTAATACACATGTTGATTTTGATGAGGAAATTAATTAAAATAATTCAGTCTCTCGAAGGGGTGTAAAACATTCTAATGGCTGATCTAATATAATTATATTGTTGTCTGCAGAGTTGGTTATCAGATTGTCTGGTTTTAAATTCATAGTTTGTAGTTTTTGCCTGATATTGTCAGTGTTGTAATCGAAAAAATTCATGAAGTCATTGCTACTGCTTGTTGATGGTATGGATGTTTCTGTGGCGGGATTATTCCTAGTTAATCCTAGGTGATTGATTTTGACTTTTCCCCCCTTGATGAAGTCCTTTGTTGTGATGGAAGTGGGTTTTGGTTATTGTCTTGGTGCATGATATTCCTCCCAATTAGACTGGATGCATTTCTCTGTAAATTGGCAGACCGAATGTTTCTATAGACTGCTGAACTCATTCTGCTGCTACCATCATGAGTTCCATCATCAATAACGAATTGTGAGAATGTTGCAGATGCAGCCATGCAAGCTGAAGCCATGACACTACCTCCACTGTTTTTCACCCATGAGCTTGCACTTCTGGGCAACAAGAAAAACTTGTCAGTCACATGGCCCAATATTTTTGATCACTTGAAGAATGGGTGGGTTTAAACAAAAGGTGCAATATTTTAAGGTTAACATATTGAGATGTAAATATCAGGAAATGAAACATGAAATTCTGATCTATCATCTCATATTCATCTTTTGATCTTAAACCCATCTTAAAATCTTCAGTGTATAGCAAAACACGAAACAATTGGCCTTGCTGTTGCCAGTTATAAAGTAATGAGTTGTAAATTTAGATGATTACTTCATGCACAGTACTTTACATAACAAAAGAATTTAATAACTTATCACAACTAATAATACATTTATTGGTCATTTTCCCATAACACATCCCAAATTATGAACCAGTACCAGTGTTTATGAATAAAGTGTAATTTATAATGAACATAATGAAGTGTTTAATTTGTGTTTTATTACAAAATGGTAACCAATTTACACACTCATTTTGGATTCCATTCATCCATACATATAGGCAATTTACTGTAGCTAATCTGCACTCATCAACCATAACATTACAGTTTTTCCTGAATGCTTTACCACTTTTGTGCATTCTGACATAACGTTTTCAAAGCAGTTACTCAAACTGAAACAGACGCACTCTGGCCATAATTACACATTTTGTTTGCAAAACACCAACAAAACCTTAACACATGCAAAAAAAAAGCAAATATTTCCATCACACAACACAGCTTGTTAGTCTTTCAGTCTGCCGCTACACAATTGACGACAAATTACAAAATACAGCCATATACAGTATGAATCAGTAATCCTTACAGTAATTCATGCTATATGCATGTGCCATTTTTTGATACTTTACATAGTTACAATAAATGTGCCAAAAGACAAGCAATCAGCTTCCAGCTCCATTATTCTAAAAACATTTAAATTGTAAAGTAAATTACAATTGAAGAAAATTATATGAATTAAGTAAATTACAAATAAAGTAAATGACATATATTCCTGTTGAATGTAACTGTATGGTATGACAAAGCATTACAGTAACAAATCTTTAGCTGCACATACTGGAGTCTTGCCTCCTTCACACGGTCAGAGTTTCTTTGGGCTTGAATTCTATACAGCTGCTTCATTCCGAGATGGTTTTGTTTAAGGACTCGATCAATAGTAGCCAAACTCACACTGGTGATCTTTCTAAAGATGCCCTGATCTGCAATTACTGTCTCCTGGATTTCACACAGTCTGTCTGTGCTGTTTTCCATGACCGTATCTACAATGACAGGCTCCTGTTCAGCACTGAAGGTCCTCCCTCTGCCACAAGTGTTCTATGAAGTAAATGCAAAAAGTATGTCAAAATTGACGTCACATCCACTACAGTAACTGGAACTGATGAAACAACTTCATTATAGTACTGCAGATACGGTCTGTTATTCCAACAGGGCAATACAGTACTGTAAAGCTGAGGTGCATAGTGGTGTACAGCAACATTACCTATTCTCATTACGAAACACTCAGAATGGGCCAAACCCTTTGCCCCGGCCTCTCTAAAGGGCCAGCTGTGATTGATGATGGCATGGTCGACAACTTTTGCCTTAATTTCATCTAAAATATGAGCTCTAAATTTCTCCTCTTCCTGCAACTCCACCATGCATGTGAACACCCCTTCAGGTGCCACGGCACCTTACTCTCACATTCCACTGGCCTCTTTGATCCAAGATGACCAAGAGAAGCCCAGAAGTGGCATCTTGTATAGATGGTTAAGGACTGATTGCTGATTGGAGATTTGTGCAAAGCAGTTCCACACAGGTGTATTAGATATTTGTTATTCTGCAAGGAATTTCTATCAGATGTGAACAGATGTTTTCCTTCTGTTTAATACAGTTAATCCAACACAGTTTAGGGACTTTGTATAAGATTTGTGATTTGAAAAATGGTGTAAAATATGCGAAACCAATGAAAATGTGTTAACACAAGAATAGACTTCTGCTGTACTAAGAAGGTGATGATGATCAAGTGGACCCTAATTGCATTACATGTGTCTTAGCAATCGAGAAATACTGTAAAACCACCTGCCTGATAAAGCGTAGGTTCCCCTTGTGCCAGGAAAACAGCTCAGCCTGGACTCCACAAGACCTCTGAAGGTGTGCTGTGGTATCTGGCAATAGGACAGTAGCAGCAGTTCCATTAATCCCTGTAAGTCCTTTGGCTCATTACTTATGTAAGTCGCTCTGTATAAGGGTGTCTGCCAAATGCCACATATGTAAATTGTGAGAGGTGGCCTCCATGGATTGGACTTGTATATCCAGCACATCCCACAGATGCTCCATCTGAATGAGATCTTGATAACTTGGAGGCCTAGTCAACACCTTGAATTCTTTGTCATGTTCCTCAAACCATGTCTGAGAAATTTTTGTAGCATGACCCTCTCTCTGGTTCACCAATTGTCCTTCCTTGGACCATTAGTGGTCGGTACTAACCACTGCATACCAGAGACGGCCCACAAGATCTGCTGTTTTGGAGATGCTCTAACCCAGTCGTTTAACCATCACAACTTGGCCCTTTTCAAAGTTGTTCAAATATTTATGCTTGCTTGTTTTTCCTGCTTCCAACACCTCAACTTCAAGAACTGACTGTTCAATTGCTGCCTAATATATCCCAGCCCTTGACAAATGCCAGTGTAATTAGATAATCAGTGTTATTCACTTCACCTATCAGTGGTTTTAACGTTGTGGCTGATCAGTGTACCTAGTAGTGTGTTTTGGGAGGTGGTAGGAAATTGGACAATACCACAATACCACCTTTACACCCTTTTGGTTTATTTAAATGACCTTCAAGAAGTTAATGCTTCAAAGCTGGGCAGGTTAGATTAGAGCTCCTGGGCTTATCATTTGTGTCTAGACCAAACTCTAATGAGTACTTGCTTTACACACCACAAAAATCAGCAGATAGAACGTACATATGAATTAAAACAGTTGCATCGTCAACATTAATATAATGTAACATGCAAACATTACAAAAATTAAATCTAAATTTATTATATTCCAAGAATGAGATAAACATCTAATAGCCATGTCACAAAAGTGAGTCAGTTGATTAACCATAATCAGTAAAATTGATTAAGGCTCAGTAATGCATGGACAATATGGACATGTCTCATGTTGATTAAGGACTCCATACCTTCATAAATTAGCTTGGCTGGTGGTTTATTGCACTGGCTAGCACTGAGAATTGAACGTCTGACCATGGAGTCAACACCAGTCCTAGGTACCATACTGCTTTCATTCTGCTGTTTACAAAAGGCGTGTCAAACCTGTGATTGTGGAGTTGTCCCATTAACCGCATTAATACCATTCATCTGCAGTGGGGCATCAATTATGAATTAATGGGTGGATCTGGATGCCTGAGCAGTAGAGCTGTGATGAAACTGAGAGCTGTTTCCTTCAGCGAGTGGATGACTTGGTAGTCACTTCTATCACCTATGTGAATGATGGATTGAGCGAAAGGAAGTGAATGGTTTATTTAGAGGAGAAAATGTGTAACTAAAGAAGAAAGTTTGTGTGTGGTTGTGTTTGTTTTGGCGGAGGGGGTTGGGGGGTTGTATTCCAGATATCCAGATATCAGATGCCATAATGGTATCATGATCATGTGACACTCCTGGGCTGATCATGTGTTACTGACATATAGTAATATGAACATATATGTCCTACTTACTCTTGCCTGTGTGTGCGTGTGCTCTATTTGTGCATGTCAGATCAGATCAAATGCAGTTCTGCACTCTTTATTTCTCTCTTTCTTCTGTGTCACATATTGATGTTTTTCCCTCCTTCAGACTCCTCCTTTCTTTTCCCATGACTGTATATATGACTGTGCGTGCGTGGGTGGGTGGGTGAGCTGGTTGAGTGTATAGGTGTGTCTTTCAGTTTTTTGTTGTCTCTGACCCTCTCTCATCTCTCCAATTGGCTTCTCCTCCAGTGGCGGCAGTGGGTAATGATGCCTCTAATCTCTCTCTGTCTGTCTCTTTCTCTCTCTCTGCCTGTCTATCTTGATCTCTCTGTCTCTTTCTCCTTCTTTTTGCGTTGCTTTTAATGCTTGTCCTGCCAGTTACACAGCTTTCCTCTCTTTCTTTTTCGAATTTGTCCATATGTTTGTCTGTTTGTTGCTCAACCATCTTCTCTTTGTGACTGTCTTTCTGATTATGAACAAGCTCTAATGAGATTCAGGATCATGACACACCCCTTCAGTGTTAAACTTAGTGGTGTGAAGAATCCATGTACTGTACAGCTTGGTGATGAGTGTGTGCGCTTCACCGTGTGTAAGCACACTGACAGAGGGAATGTACAGGTCGAAGTCGAGCTGTGTCCTGTAGAGGAATGAAAGACAGCATTGTAGGCAGTGATCTTTACTTTCACTATACAGTATAACATACTGCAGTCCACTAACAAGTTACTAACACTTATTTCACTAACACTTATTTCATCATTTCATCATCTCAAATTAATACTAACAATATATAAGACTGCAACAAATCATTTTTAATCATGAAAATATTTTCTTTGTTTTTTAAAGTCATTGTGACACCAGATCTGTTATTAAAGAAGACTTTCTGAGAACTAATTTATTAGATTTTTTTTTTGTCTAATGAAAAGCACTTCTTGGTAGTGCTTGGCTGTGTGATTATTGTGCATGAGATGGAAAATCTCCTCCATACTCAACTTCTAAAAACTCTTCTCTTGAGAAAGCGAACATGTTTTTAGAGATCCTCCATCACACTTCCACATTTTTATTGTGTTCTGTTTCATGGATTCAAAAAGAGAGGTCATGAAAAACAGATTGTCATTGAAAAGAAAAAGAGGCTTGGCTGGACATTCCGTCTTTTGGGGATGTCTGATACCAGATTCAGCTCTCACACTGCTGCTGTGGCACTGCGATGAAACTGGAAGGGATTATGGGTAAAAAAACAAAAAAAAACAGAGTTGGTAGCAGGTACAGCATGGAATTGAGCTGAGTGGTGGATGCACCTTCAGAATAGCATGCGCGTGCGCGTGTGTGTGTGTGTGTGTGTGTGTGTGTGTGTTGGGGAGGTGGCTTGCTAGGCTAAATAACATTCTCAGTGAGAGCTGTGTGGAGATGCAGTGCATCATTCTGTAACTGGACTGTGGACAAATGCATAGCTGGCATGTGAGCTACTAACACGTTGTAAATCACCACCATGTTGATGGTCATAATGTAACTTTGTGTGCGTTTGTGCGCACGTGTGTGTGTCCTGCAGAGGAAGCAGTAAGGGGAAGGACATCAGTACCATCAAGTCCCTGCGTGTGTTAAGAGTCTTAAGACCACTGAAAACCATCAAACGCCTGCCGAAACTTAAGGTAAAAAAATTTAGAATACACAAAAAAATAGATATACATACTTGTATAGTATTGGTGTGTCCCAATACTTGTGTCCATATAGTGTATTTTTGATAATTACTGAGGTTCACATTCTGTTGAGCAGTCTGACCCCAAAGGTTAAAAAAAACAAAACAACAGATAATACAGGTAGATCAAACAAAATATCAAACATGACGACTTTGTGTGTTGTACTCCGAGATGTTCAGAAAAACAGCATGCTGTGACAGAGATCTGAGTTAATGCTGGATTAATGAAGGTTTGGAGTTTTGTTTCCTCCAGTTTATTGCTTCTCTAAACCTTCTTTGTGATGTATTTATTTTCTGAGAATGGGTTTGAAATGTGAAATGGTGTTCTCAGGCAGTCAAGGTGATCCTCTCTGGTATGTTTTGATTGTTTTTTGTGTTTTTCAGCTATAGGTCTGTGTTTCCTCACAGGACATGTTTTGAAATGTGTTTCCTCAGGCTGTGTTTGACTGTGTGGTGAACTCTCTGAAAAATGTGCTGAACATCCTCATTGTCTACATGCTCTTCATGTTCATTTTTGCTGTGGTGGCTGTGCAGCTCTTCAAGGGCAAATTTTTCTACTGTACTGATGAGTCCAAGGAATTTGAACGTGACTGCAGGTCAGATCATACATGCAGGCACACACACAGACACGCACACACATACTCACACATACACACATGCAGATCTACCATGAAAATAATAAAATTAAAATATGACATTTTTACATATTGTTCATTTGGCTGATGCTTTATTTATGCAAAGTGCTTTGCGTCTGAGCAGTTAAGGGTTCAGGATCTTGCTCAAGGGCCTAGTAGTGGCAGCTTGGGGGCGCTGGGCTTGAACTCAACATTTTGACCAGCAGCCCAAAGCTTAACCACTAAGCAACCACTGTGTTTAAATAACATGTTTAGATGATCATCACTATCATTACGCTTTTCCCCCCCAGTGTGCTCCACAATTTACCATGTTTGCATCTATCTGAAATGCTGCTCATGCTGCATCACAGGGCAACATAGCACACTTGGTGTAAAGTGCTCTTAAAGAAGGAAACAGACTTTAAATGAAAACTGGGACACTTTAGAAATGGCATGACCGCCCAAGAAAGATCTGGTTTAGAAGATATTGTATAGTCTAAGTGAGAAGTCTTTGAAGTTAATTGACCAGCATGCTGGTCAAGTGGAGTGATGGAGAACCAGAACAGGAGGTTCATAAAGTTTAAGAGACTGGTTGTGTTTCAGGGGTGAATACCTGGTGTATGAGCGAGATAATGAAGTAAAGGCACAGAAACGAGAATGGAAGAAATATGATTTCCACTATGACAATGTGCTTTGGGCTTTGCTTACACTCTTCACTGTTTCCACGGGAGAAGGCTGGCCACAGTGAGTAACACAACTCACATTGTGCAAAGATTTTATGTCAAAAATAAAAAATCAAACAAACAAAAAAAAGTTATTGCCTGAGAGACTTCATTTGCCTTTTTCATCAGGGTTCTAAAACACTCTGTTGACGCAACTTATGAGAACCAGGGTCCAAGTCCTGGCTACCGCATGGAGATGTCCATCTTTTACGTGGTCTACTTTGTGGTCTTCCCCTTCTTTTTTGTCAACATCTTTGTTGCCCTGATCATCATTACCTTCCAGGAGCAAGGGGACAAGATGATGGAGGACTACAGCCTGGAGAAGAATGAGGTAAGTGAGCAGCAGCTTTCATTAATATGACAGACTTTTCAGGTAAATGTGCTAGAACATATTCAAACTTTAATTATAATACACATGAAGTTAATTATAAAATTACAAAGGTAATTATATACACATAGCCTGTGTGTTTTATTGGTATGTGCTGCTGTTCTAGATCATGTGGTGTTTTACAGAGAGCCTGTATCGACTTTGCCATCAATGCCAAGCCGCTGACACGCCACATGCCACAGAACAAGCAGACATTCCAGTACCGAATGTGGGAGTTTGTGGTGTCACCGCCGTTTGAGTACACCATCATGGCCATGATTGCGCTCAACACCATTGTGCTCATGATGAAGGTGTGACAAATTTTCTTTTGTGGATATTCTGATCTTCAGCTTGTCTCTCCCTGGTCACTTGCTGTGTGTAAAAATCATCATCTTGCTGTTTATTATTATTATTATTAAAACAGTATTCGGTATATTATTAGAGTTATTTATTCACATTCATAATAAACTCAGAGATGATTGTATACTGCTGTTATACTCACTGTAAAACAGTTAAACAGGTGTGTGTGTGTGCGTGATTATCATTGTGTTTGGATAGGTGGGTGGGGTTACATTCTTATTGTAATGTATTTGGAATATAAATTAAAGAAATAAAGCTGTCTTCTGCAGACGGAGGGTGCTGGTTGGGAAAAAAAATCTATTACACAACATATCTGTGGGTGTGTGTGTGTGTGTGTGTGTGTGTGTGTGGGTGTGTCATTTCAGTACGACGGAGCCTCAGATGTCTATGAGAAAATGTTAGCCAACCTGAACATTGTGTTCACATCACTGTTCTCTTTAGAGTGTGTATTAAAGATCATCGCCTTTGGTGCACTGGTGAGTGAACTTGTGTGAGTGTACGTGTGTTAGCGTGCATGTATGTACGGGTGCGTGCATGTGTTGACCATAATGTTTTTCTTTTTAACACAGAATTATTTTAAAGATGCCTGGAACATCTTTGACTGTGTGACAGTCCTCGGCAGCATCACTGATATTTTAGTCACAGAACTTGGGGTAAGTGTGTGTGTGTGTGTGTGTGTGTGTGTGTGAGAGAGAGAGAGAGCGTGAGAGGGACTCATCATTTTTCTCTGCTTTAATGTAAAAAAAAAATCAGTTTTTTCTTTCAAAAAGATGTTAATTACTGAGATGTTTGAGGTTAATGTTATTTTTAAATTGTTTATGATTTTTAGTGTTTTAATAAATAGTTTTGTTAATTGGCACTATTAATTGCTAAACTTTATGTTAAGCTGTTATTAAGGGATAATTTTGATTGCAATGATTTGGTTAATGATTATTCATTCCTGGTTTTATCTTTTTTTTTTACATGCTTTCTTTAATCTCTGCTATAATGGCGACTCTGCTCTCTGATGAATTCATCCAATCAAAATGCACTATGAAACTCATGTGTCCGTCTGTGGCCTGGCTGGCCAATCACACTGGTTGTTATGTCAACCTCCAAAAATGCTGCTATAAACCATGCATCTGCAACATCTCCATTGTAGATGGTTTGTAATTTTTTGGAAATCTTAATGCATTTGTTTTCCTGCTGTGGCTAATGATGGTGATGATGATGCATGTGCTTGAGTACAATGAGCTCTGACTTTCTGCTCTGTGTGACATTGGGGTGCTACCCCATTTTCTATACACATAGTAATCCATCCCTTGTCCGCGCACACACACCAAGCAACACACGCTAGCTGTTTCAGGAAATCTGCATGCTCTTTCTCCCTTTTTTACCTTAGAATAGAAACAAAAAAAAATCAAGGTGTAAACAACTACAAAGACATGTCCATAATCTGCCAGTAGAGGTCACTGATTGTTCTGTGGCATGGTGGAAGCGGAGCTAAACTCATTATGCGTTTCCGATGAAAAGACATCCTGCATGCACACATTGCATAATCCATGATTCCATGTCTCCTATTATTTGTGTGTGTGAGATGAGGTGCTGGGTTTAAGGAGACACATTTTAATAAACAAAGTGTAATTCAGTGACAAGTTCTTTCATGTTTTATTAAACACCAAATAAACTGTAAAAGCTTGACTCCACACCATGGCTCAGAAACTAATACAAATAAATCTAGCAAAATTGTCTCAGTTTGTGTTGTATTACTACACACTTTTATGCCAATGTTTAATGTGGAACTGTTTTTATTGACTAAAATACATTACTCGTACATAATTCAGACAGCTTCATATTAAATATGCAAGTTCTTTGTGTTAGTCTCTAGATAAAGCCGTCTGCTAAATTTGAAGAATCTGGAGTCTATCCTGGGAACACTGGTATGAGACACCAGTCTGTCTCAGAACACTACACACGAACACACACACACACACACACACACACAAACCTGGAAGGAAACATGTAGACATTTGGAGAACCTCACACAGTAACCCAAGCTCAGGATGGAATGAGGAACCCCTGTTCACACACTTTTATTAGTTTTTGATGAAGGTTTGTGGACTCTAGCTTTTGGGGTCGTGTTTCGCATTATTTGGCATTTCTAGATTGCGGTTTTAGATTTTTAGTATTTTTCTCACCATTCTTAAACCCAAACCCTTTGACGTTTGACCTTGTTGGATCTCAGTGCAAATTGCTGTTAGCTGTGTGTGAGATTAGCATGCCATGGTCTAGCTGTCAGTGCTGAGCCTCGACCTTTCTGGTCAGTGCATTTGGTTGATGGAAGCTTGAATTTAGGGGTTTTGCACCATCTTTCCCCAGTGGATGAAGATATTTGGGTTCTATCCTTTATGTCTGAATTGCACTCCCTCCTTCCTTCTTTTCTTTCTTGTTCTGCTTCTCTTCTTCTCTCGGATGTGCTGGGTCTGCTCGGTGCTGCCACATTCAGTCTCATTTTCTAACGTCTCTGTATCTTCCTTAGTTTGTCACACCCCCTTTTTATTTTGCCTACTAATACAAACATAGAAATTAAGATTTAACAAGAAACTAACATCTTACCCAATCTATCTATCAATCTGTCTGTCCCTCTGTCTGTCTGTCCTTCCCTCTATAGAACAACTTCATCAATCTGAGTTTTCTGAGACTCTTCAGGGCTGCTCGTCTTATTAAGCTCCTCAGGCAGGGTGAAACTATTCGCATCTTACTCTGGACTTTTGTTCAGTCTTTTAAGGTAAAAAAACAAAACAAAAATGAACACTCAAATACACACACACTGAAAGAGATGATGCTATGCCATTAAACCTGTTATGGTGATATTATCTGAGTAGTAAGTGGAAACCAGCGACCCAAACCTAAGAATTCTTCCAGTAAGACCTCCATCTCATTGTTACCTACTAAATGTATGTGTTTTTGTGCAGGCCTTGCCATATGTGTGCCTACTCATTGCTATGCTGTTCTTCATCTATGCCATCATCGGCATGCAGGTGAGATGGGAACCGAAGCCTCCTCCATTTCTGTTCCACACATAAGTGTCTTTTAGCACAAGTGATGTGAACAGAACATGTGTTGCACAACCTGCTATGACTGAAAAATTAAGATGAAATTGTATGCCTCGTAGCTGTTCGGGAACATTGCAATCGAAGAAGACCGAGACAGCGCCATCAACCAGCATAACAACTTCAGGACTTTTTTCCAGGCACTTATTCTGCTTTTCAGGCGAGTCATTTCTATCAAACAGCACATGTCATTAACAATAACTCTGTTTATAGTTCTGTAGCTAAGTTTCTATTTGTGTGAATATGTAGGAGTGCAACGGGAGAGGCGTGGCATGATATCATGCTGTCATGTTTGGGAGAGAAGGAGTGTGATCCCCTCTCTGGTAACATGGAGCCAGAGTGTGGAAGCGAGTTTGCGTACCTGTACTTTGTCTCTTTCATCTTTCTCTGTTCCTTCCTGGTGAGAATGTGTCCCTTCTTCACCTTTCTGTAGGCTTTGTTTTGTTTCATATTTCAGCTTATCTTTGTCGCTTGATGGGAGAATTTTGACAGGGTTCATGGTACAAGAATTTATTTTCATAATGAAGCTTGAATATCAGGTTGATAGTGGTGGATAGGGTGTGATTAGTCATTAGCATTTCAGTGGTGGGATGCTTACCGCACTATTGCCGGTCCACCCCAGTTCAATTTCACAATAAGAGAGTGACCAGGCACTGGTTCTCGCTTCCTGGATCCTGGAACTTCTCTAGTTGGAAACAAAGTAGAGAATAGGTACAGTTGTGTCCATGTGTCCTTTTGGAATGTTTCAAAGTTTAGCTCCATCCCTAAACTTGTAAAGAGCCACAAATCAACTGCCTTTTTCTTTCCAGAACTGCAAATCATTAAAAAGACCACACACTCAGGACCAGGAAAGCAGCATCACATTTTCAATACACAAGCCTTTTTCTTCACATTTTGGTCTTGCATGAAGCATCTGTAGGATCGTTGAATGCTAAGAAAAGATTTTTAATGAATCATTATTGAATTCTGGTTTCACCATATAAGTTCAGAGAACATTCTGTAGATGTGTTGTGGAGCAGTGGAACATGCACTTGGAACATACGTTTTACTTCTCTAGACATTTTCCATGAAATCTGAGTCTAATAGGTGGTAAAAGGAGCTCTCTGTTTGACCTTTAGGGTATTACAACTTGAAAGCTAAACTGTTTGATGTCAGGGCTGAAGGGTGTTCAAACTTTTCTTAGATGGGCAAATAGTTGGGAAGAGACAGGAACAAGAGATGTAAAGCCTGCAGGTAAAAAAAAAACACTTAAAAGATATAAAAGTTAGTCTGTGAGCTGAGTGGTCATAAGTTTAGATTAAGCTAATTCCAGAACTGGATCTAGTCTATAGAAGTCTTTTATAATTCCTTAAAACAGGGCAGGCAATAAAACCAGATCAAACTCGCAATGTAATACATATTGATTTTTGTTGGATTTGAGTAAAATAGTATGTACAAAGAAATGACCCTGTTTTGATTGTGTATGTTTGTAGATGTTGAATCTCTTTGTGGCGGTTATAATGGATAATTTTGAGTACCTGACAAGAGACTCCTCAATTCTGGGACCTCATCACCTCGATGAGTATGTGAGGATCTGGGCAGAATATGACCCGGCAGCCTGGTGAGAAACTTTATGCATGTTTATCTTCATTAACTTACATGCGTCATGCTTACACCCTTGAATAGTCTGTATCTCACACTAATAAGTATGCAGTGCTGAATAACAAAGGCATTTATACATGTATACAGTCGTTTAATACTTATTCTGTATTTAAAATGCTAAATCATACCTGCACCTAAACCAACACCAGCAAGTAAACCTACATTGTCACCTACAAAGTCACCAGCACCTATATTATCATCAAAACCTACAACATCACCTTCACCTACATCTCTCTGGGTGCCATGCTAGTGGCAGCCTGTTGCAGCAACTTTGCCTAGTGCGTATGTGTGTTAATATATGCTCTTGTTTGTCTTATAGCCCCTAGTCTTGATTGTAGTTTTGTTAGTTAGTTATTTCCAGTGTGGCTGAGGAGCTCAGGAGGTGAGTCTGCAGATGTAGGCCTGGAGCAAAACAAATACCAATGAAACACAAGTATAAACTGTTCCTCCCATCAATCATCATAGTGAATGAGTGGTCTCTGGCTAATAAAATGGATGAACTTGCAGCACTAGCAAAATACCAAAGGGTAAATAGGGAATGCAATATCATTTGCATAAGGCATGGCTTACATTTCCCATTTCTCACAGTTGGAAACTGCTGGTGCAAGCACAAAGAACTCCAATCCTTTTCTGGCTATCTCTGGTGAACCATGACACACTCCCCTTCACTCTGCTTACTATTCACCAGTTTGTTAAATGTTTGACCAGTGAGAACAATACACTGGATTTTCTGTACTCAAATGTCAGGAGTGCATACAGTTCTATTGCTATTCCCCTACTTGGAAGATCAGAATCAGGTCCTGCTCACTCGCAACTACGCACCAGCTTTCTGGTAACATCTGGCACACAAAGTAGCAGTTAAGAAATGGACCGCCTACCCCCTAAACTCATCCAAGACATTACTGATACCTCACCTCTACATCACAGGCTGGAATACACTGCTTGTCTAACACCAGGACAGGAGGTTCAGTATGCATCCCCTGGGCTGACTGTCACTGTGGACCAGGTGGGAGATATTAGGCAAATACAAAGTCTTGTCATCTTCAGAAATTTTCTGATGACCCCGCTGTAGTGGATTGTATAAGTGAAGGAGTACAACATTTTGATTGACAGCTTTGTTAAATGGAGTGGAAGAAAAGCACTACAGCTCAACCTGGCCAAGACAAAGGAGTTGGTGGACTTTAGGAGATTCAAGTCCCCATTGACCCTTGTCTCTGTCCTTGGGGAGGATGGGGAATGAGGAAACACTGAGGCAGTCCACAGGAACTGACAGAGCAGATTCTATTTTTGGAGGAAGGTCAAGTCTTTCACTGTATGCAACAGGATGCTACATATGTTCTACCAGTCAGTTGTGGTGGACACAGTCTTTTACACTGCAGTATGCTGGGGCAGTGCCTTCAAAACAGGAGATACCAGCAGACCAAAAAAAACAAAACAAAACTGATGAGGAAGACTAGACAGGTCATTGGGAGTAATCTGGACTCCCTGCTCATAATGAACACTGTGTCTCACCCCTTCCATGAACACCCGGTCATGCAGCACAGTACATTCAGCGCTGTATTTATTATTTTTATTATTAATTAATTAATTAATTAATTAATTAATTAATCCATCACACATTTTACTGACAGTCAACTGATGATCACTTGCTCTACAATCATGTTACTTTTTGTTACTACTTAGCATGTTTTAAGCATATTTATTTTGTATTATTTTGTTAGTTTAATGCCATATAGGTACATTATTCTGTGTTTTCTATGAATTGTCTGTGTTTTTATAATTAGTTGTTTATTGTACTGCTGCAGCAAAGCAGTTTCCTTCTGGGATCAATAAAGCACACTATTTATACCATCATCTACACGATCATCTACAGTACTACCCACACTGACATGTGCACCATCCCTACACCCGTACCGACATTTATGCCATCACTGACACATACACTGTCACCTACACCATCACTTACAATGACACACACCATCATCTACACCAACAATGACACACATACCATCACCTATACCAGCCAAACACCCCCCACCCCCCGCCACAGATGATATAATCCTTCTGTTTACTGAGGAAGGTGAAATGTACAGGCTGGGTCTCTGAAGGAGGAGCTGCTTCAAATCCATTGTTTCCCGGTTGTGCAGGCAGCGGCACCCCTACCACACAGACTGGATGATGAATTGTCAATATTCATCCATTCCCTTCTTTCCCCTTATCCTGTCCTGTGAATTGGTGCCCTCCCATGTGTCCCCATACCCTGTCGCTGGAATATGGGATACTTGCACCCAAACTTACTGTGCTAAGCTCCTGTCCCAGGCCTGACTACAGGACACACTAAGTTTCTGAGTATCTGGATTCCAGTGACCATATGACCACTCACTAATCCCCAAACACCCAGGGTGATACTGATCCCCTGCTGTGGTGGTCAGGGAGACAGGCTGTGGGAAAGAGAAGGCAAGCAAACAATTCAATGAAGAAAAAAAAATCTGAATGAGTGAAAGAATCATCCTCAGTTTTTTTTTCAATAAATGTACTATCACCTCCAATGGCTGATAAGTAAGAAAGTTGATGTTTTAGTGAATGTAATCCTGTTCTCTTTCTGTGTGTAATCTCTTTCTTCTTCCTGTCTCTGTTGTGTGTTTTTACTCTAATCTCCCTGTATTCTTCTTGCAGCGGGCGCATTCATTATAAGGATATGTACAGTTTATTGCGAGTTATCGACCCTCCACTGGGCTTAGGAAAGAAATGCCCTCATAGGGTGGCATGCAAGGTTTGATTTCCACTAAACAACTAATAGCACTTGCTAGCATCCAGAATGGAATGACTCTGCTTATCTTGAACTTTTTCTTTTTTGTTTCTCTTTTTGAAAACATTCCACCATTTCAACTTGCATTCTGATATGAAAAAGAGAATGTGCAGGACAATGCAGACACTCTCAGACGCATGAAATGTCCCTCTTTGAATGAAAATAGCAAAAATCGAGGAAATGCTTAAAGAAAATAAAAATGCCATCTTTGTTTTTCGCTTGCTAGGCTTAGCTGACGTGATAGCGTGCATTGTTCTGGGGGGGGGGCAGAAACTGCATTGACATAAAAGTGCCATTATACTGTCATGTCTGCAGCAGGACTTTATGCCCGTTCTATGAACCTTTACATAGAACATCTCAGAAGGGTGAGATAGCCAGTCCACCCTCTTTCCTCCTCTTCCCTTCTTTCTTGTCTTTTTTTCCTCTTGTCACAGCAGATAAACCAGTGATCAGTGTGAGAGACTACAGAACCTCTCTCCTTTATCAGTCTAAACTAGTAACCTTCTTTTTTTTTGTTCTGTTCTCCTTCCCCACCTTCTTCTCTTTCCTTTGGATTTTCTCCCTTTTTCCCCATGCACCTGGTGTGGTCATGCTGTTTTTTGGTTTTTCGGTTGTCCCAGTGGCAGAATCAGTTACAGGGATATGTATGACATGCTCAGGCAAATGTCTCCGCCATTAGGCCTGGGGAAGAAGTGCCCTGCACGGGTTGCATACAAGGTAGAGGGAACTGACTCCGAGTGGCCAAAAGCTTTGTGTTGTACCTGTTGGTGTTTACTTTTTCTTTGTCTCCCTCTCTTTTTTTGCCCTCCTTTGTTCTCTGATGTGAGGCAAATGCTGTTGTGATTCTTTGGCTTGGGGGGATTCGTGGTGGTGGGGGAATTAAGTGTTAGCTAGGCCAATCCACAGGGAAGCGGGAACGGAAGGACCTTCTCAGCGCCTTTGCACCGTATAAGGATGGACACACACACACACACACACACGCACACACACACACACTATATGTACATGTATACACAATCAGAAACATGCACATACACGTGGTCAAGAATATATCAAAGAATTGTAGAAAAAACATAAAAGCAATATAATTACTGGATTCATGTTCTAACTAAATACATTAAAGCAAATGCTGGTGCTTTAATGTAAAATTTGATAATGAACTCCTAATGGGAAAAAAATCTAATTTTGGAAATTTGAAACTTTGGAAATTAAAAAATGTATTTAAATGTTTTACAAAATTATACATCAGTGGAATAGACCTGTGGTGCACGACACACACTACACACAACACAAACATGTTCAGACACAGGCATGTGCGTGTGCAGAAGTGGTGGAAAGGTCTAAAGGACTTCAGTCCTCTGAATCCCTCAGTCCTGTGGATGGCACTTTCTCAGTCTTTATGTGGACCAGCTCTCTCTCTTGGGCTCTTGCGCTCTCCCTCTCTCATACTCAGACACACACACACACACACACACACACACACACACACACACACACACACTTACTTTACAGGACAGAGGTAAGTAACAGTGAGAACAGTATTAAACTTGTATCAAATAATCTTGCACTTGTACTCAGTCCAAAATAAAACCCAGAAATAAGAGAATTTTTGTTCGGATTTTTTTTTCCTGACTATTGTAGAATAAGGACATTGTTTCATGGCAAAAGTCCAACAGATGTCTTATAATTAAACAATTTCCACTTTATTTCGTCTGTCAATGCAGTTGTACTGTGTTTCTGGCCCCTCCTCTTGGCATTCAGTATCGCCCTGTGCATGGCCAGCCTCCTGGGACACTGCCATCCCCTCTTCCCTATCTCTCTCTCTCTCTCACTCTCTCGCGCGCTCTCTCTCTCTCTCTCCCTC
>JAQMYM010000026.1:211615-221615 GCA_030014255.1 Parauchenoglanis ngamensis
TACACACACCGTTATATACACTACACGCACCGCTACACACACACACACAGTCCTCTTAACACTCTACTCACATTTTTCATTTAACCCTTTATTTAATGAAGCATCCAAACCAATTCTCCATAATGTAATCAGATCCAGTTGTAGCTGGAGAATCTGTCTGTAGTAAAATAGTGGGTCATATTAGCTTATGAGAAGAGAAAAGCAACCGCAATATTAAATAGCAAGTTGTTCTAAAGCTTAAAGTTAATGAGATGATAGAATAAAATCCACCACCTCACCATTTTCTGATACTACATCAGTGAACTGTAGATTGTGTCCTGAATGTTTTCACTTAGATAATGGAAGAGACTCTTGATTACTATTCAATGATAACTTTCCTTCCAGTCATAGTGTAATAGATAAATTATGGATTTTGGATTGAATGCTACATTCATCTCTTCTTTCTCCTATTTTGGCTTTTCTCTGTCATATTCTCTGAAAGCTGTTTCCATTTTTCATTTTATAACTTGCATCATTTTCTTATTTTTTATTTTTTTTTAAAGTTCCCTTAGTTTTGTGCCTGTAATTGTCTTACTCCAAATTTGTCCAGTGAATGAGACAGGTGTTGAGTGATGCAGTGAAGCCAGTGATTAGTAAACTCTTAGAAAACTCCATTAGGCTGTGGCTGGTAATTTTTACAGGAAGATTCTCCACATTATAGTAAATCAGAGCCCATAAGAGTGTTCGTAGAAGGACCATAATGGTGGAAAATCTTCTAGAATAGATTGTGAGCTAGTTAGAATGCAGCTACAGATATGTGATGATGAGACTAGTAGAAAGATGTGAGGAGGGTAATATAGGAAACAGTTTTCCAGAGGAGAGAGAACATCAAGTTTTAGTATTATTGCCTGTACTGCAAGATTATCTTCAGTAATCACATAAAGGAAATGGCTATTTTTAAAGGCATTTCTAAGCCTTTATACAAATCTGATTGTCCAGGAAACTTTAGAGAATCAGGAAAACATGCTTTATATGATCTGGAGTTTATGAAAAGGTTTTCAAATAAACACAACTTCCTATCTATTTAGGAGAGAGAGATGTGCGTTGTCAAGCCCATATGGCATTATTTTACAAATATACACTACAAATAATACATATTTAGTGTTTTTTTTTTTAGTAATAAATATAGTTTCAACCATCCATAAGGTTTACTTGTCTCTCTGATATAAATAAGATAATAAAAGAATATTAAGCTTAAATGTAAGAGAATATTAAACTTAAGCATAAGAATTGGGTTAATTAATAATTTAGGGTTTCCTAATTGTACAGTGGGCACATAAAATAGTGGATGTGTTGAACTGTTTAATTGTAGTAGCACGTGATAGTGATGACCTCTGGCAATCTATGACTCCTTAAAAAAAATTGTGGTGGTTGAGACAACAGCTCTTAAATTATATTTACATTTACAGCATGAAGAATTATTGGCACAAACCCAAACCTCTTGATGCCTTCATTCATATAAACTGAGATTCAGGCTCTAACAAACAAACTGAACTTTTAAATTAATTATTTAAGTTCTCCTAAACATTCCTAATCACTTCCCTCAATCATTTTAAGAACAATGATGCTGCCTGTCTTACAATAGGAATGTGGTCACTTAGTGGTAAAAGATCCTCTGTTGATTGTCTCTCACTCATTTTTTTTTTCTGCTCTTGTTTCATACTGACTAGTTCATGCCTGTTTTACTGCGCTTTCCCCCCTCATTAGTGGTGGCTCGTTCATGAATATGTGTATATATATATATATGTATATATATATATATATATATATATATATGTGTGTGTGTGTGTGTGTGTGTGTGTGTGTATTTCAAGTTGTTCAACAACTAATAATCTTTATAAAGTCCTGATTCTCAGCTCCATACAATTTAAATTTCATTGAAATACTAATGCATTTTTTGAAATACCTCTTTGTGTCCACAATGATTAAAAAAAATTAATTGACAGATTCTTCTGATATGCTAAATTTTCTAGATTCTAGAATTTTCAGTGGTGGAGTAGAAGCAAACAGGACGGTTAATGACCAGGCCTAGTTTAAATTACTCTGTACCCCGAATACCTTGTTTTATAACAAATAATCTGAATTAAATGTAATAAATGTATACAAAATGAGAAAGTTTAAGTGCAGACAGTGTGCCTATCATGCACAGAACCATTCCATTGTAAAAGATATCGCATAGATTGGAAGAGGGAAAGGAAGATTATGGAGTGAAAAATATCCATACATCAGAAATGCATGTGAAATGCTTGATTCTCTCTCAAAGGCATCTTCTTTTTCCAGTTTCTGGTATTTTGTGTGGTTTTTAAGGTGGGGTTTGACTGGAAATTTTGCTGAAACATGTTAAACTTGGTTAATCATATTACCTAGAACACAGAAGAAGATACACCTAAAACCACTCAAAGTAAGTTGCCACGCTGTATGCTGTATAATGGATGACTGTATATTGTCAACTCAGCTGCCTATTACGGGTTTACTCTTAGAATTCTCTAGACTGTGGTCCATAGCATGAGTCAAGTGTGACGGCCTCTTGACTTAATTTTGCTCAAGACTGTCACTGTCATATTAATGTCGACGTGCCCCACCAAAGTTAAGGTCACGAGCCACTGCTACCCCCCATACTTCTGTTTCTTTACCATTACTCTGTGCTTTACACTTCCTAAATGTTTTCTCCCCTGCACACATTTCCCATCTCTATTCTTTAGGCAGTCAATTCTGTCACTGTTAAACTAAAGATAGTTGGGTCCTCAGTCTTAACATATCCTCTTCCTCACAAAATGACTTAGAATGCCTTTTTTCATTTTTTCTTTTTTTTTTTTTTTTCCTGGGAGAACGCTGCTCTGATCTAACCCTACAGCCTGAACCCATTTTTTTGCACAGAGAGACCAGAGAGTTTGGATCAAGCTGTTTTATCCTTTTAATCATCAATTATGACAACAACTACAAACATGAAACAACAATCAACTGAAAAAACACTGCTTTCTGTATTGGGCTGCACTGCTGCTTACTGTTATGCATGTGGATGCATGAGATGTTGCATGGGGTGTGTGTGTGTGTGTATATATGCACATTCATGCATGCATATGTCTGTGTGTTTATTGGATTGTTTGTGTGTTGCATGCCAAAGGTCTTCCTCTGGTATTCTCACACTTGTTGCACAAGCATTCAGATATGCGTATGTATCCAAGACAAACATTTTCCAGACGAGAGCTGAATGGTCTGAACATTAAAGCAGCAGGAGATTCTGTTTTAATCTGTTCATTTATTCATGGCTCTGACTTGAACTGCTGAAGCTCATGAAGGGAAAGCTCTGTGACTGACTGTGGAATCTATGAGCCTGTGAGAGTGGAGGGCAATGCTATAGTGTGAATATTTTTGAAATTGAGTACTTCAGCTTGAGTTTGAGGCTCAGCTGCATTAAAAGTGTAGTGCAACCCCAAAAGCAGGTCCTTATTATGAATTATTAAGAAAGAGTTGCTAAACATGGGCAGCTTACAACTATTGGGGTGCAATGGCTATACTGATACTCTCACAGACTGACCTATTAATCTGAAACAAATCTATTATTTCTTGAATATCAAAGACACTTAAATGACAGAAAACCAAGAAAAGTACTGATTTAAGTGACGTTTCACAGTACATTCTGGTTGGGACAAACTGAAGGACTCATAGAAAGCCATTGAGCTTATCCTACCTCTATTCCATAAAAATTGCCTTCCAGTTTCCTTTCAACATCTATTACTTATACGTACGCAAAAACACACACACACACACACAAACACACACACACACACACACCTCCTGGAGGGGAAGAATGCTCTCACACACCCAAAGACTAACATTTTCTGATTGGCTCCCTGCAGAGACTCCTGCGAATGGATTTGCCGGTTGCAGATGACAACACAGTGCACTTCAATTCAACCCTCATGGCCTTAATCCGCACTGCTCTGGATATCAAGATTGCCAAGGGTGGGGAAGGTTTGGCATCTCATTTTCCCTTCTGTCCTTCTCTCTTCTTGTCTCTGAAGCTGACATTTTAGGATTTTTCTTGATTGGTCAAAATGAGTCAGAGCTTCGGTATCAGCTGAACTGACCTTTCACTCATAACAGATTCAAGCCTATAAGCCTGTAACCCATTCTGATCAGACCGTAATATGCAGAATGTGAGAAGCAGCATTAAAGACAATTTTAGTTTTGACCGTCACTGTTTGGGCACTCAAGTCAAATGAGTTTGTGTTCAAAAAAATTTCATGTATATAAACATAGTGTCTGAACTGTACTTGTGCATTTTGGTGTGAAAACACTTGTGAATACTCACATCTCTTTGTAAGGTTGCGTATGTGTATATGAATGGTGGTTTGTCCCCATTACTGTGTGTTTAGGGGGTGTTGATAAGCACCAAATGGATGCTGAGCTGAGAAAAGAGATGATGGCAATTTGGCCCAATCTCTCACAGAAGACTCTGGACCTGCTGGTCACACCTCACAAGGGTAAGTCAGTAAGCCAGAGGTTTGTGTGTGTGGGTTTCTTTCACCCCTTCTCCCCTGAGGATTGCTTCTCCTCCACCTGCCCAGTCCACTGCTCTGCACCCTCTGATGAGCAACAATCTCCAGCATGAGCTTTTTCCAATAACCTGCATATGTTCTACACTGACTTTGCCCACACAAGTGAACCGCAAAGAACATTATAAGAACATATAAAATGTTATAAAAGCCATGTAACGTACTGACATTTGCAATAGTTTGATACCAAGGAGTGTTTCATTACATTAGGTGTAGAATGCAATATTTTGATCAAATCTTGTTCTATTAGATAATGAAATGAAACCTAGGGAAAGGGAAACCTAACCCTAACCCCTAAAGTTCACTTGCTAGTATGCATACCCAACACACACACACACCCTTAAGTTCTAATGTTTACTTGTACATTACAAGAAAAAAAACAAAACATGTAACAATTAACCAAGCACATGAAGCGCTGGCTCTCAGATTTCTGTGATTCTTATCAGAGGGTGTGTGACTATAGACCAAAACACTATAGACGTCTTTTCACTCCAGCATTTTTTGTTAGTGCATACATATGGACAGTAGTCGCACCATAAGGAATTAAAGAACATATGATGAAGCTTGTACAAATAAAATTCCTAACAAGCATGAGATGAAAGTGACTTTGCAGTTTATTCACAAGAATAACAGACCATTTGCAAAGTCATTTTGATTATTATGGTTAGTTTGATTTGCACAAAAGCATGCCAAAAATGACCGTGCTGAATGCATGGTGGCAATGCACCTGAGGCATGATTATAATATCAGTATTTTATGAAAATATTTAAGCATGAAATGCTATAGAATTGAATGCATACATTTTTGCTCCCGTAATGAGGAGTATAATTTGTAGTACTAAAAGAGCTCTTACAAAATTATGAACATGTCTTTTACACTGCATGTATCAGTTTAAAGGCAAGCTGGTTTCACACTATGGTTTAAATTCTGATGGACTGTTTTTAAGCTTTTTCACATTCTGAAGCTAAAATACACCATTTAAATTTGTGTTGGGTCTTTTAAAATAATTTTCCTTCCTTCCATGTAATTTAGTCAACAAACTACTTACAGACGGTCATCAACCAGCCAGCCAATCAACTGTTTCTCAACAGCATGCCATATATATCATGATTATCTTTATTAAATAATTTATTTTAATAATCTTTATTAAAATCATCTGTATGGCACTTTATCTGTTGTAATTATATTTTAATATGTATTAAAATTAATATTTAAAATTAATATTATATAACAGAAGATCAAAACATAGTATATACAGCGCTGGAAAAAATTAAGAGACCGCTTCAATTTGTTTCTTAAATCAGCATCTCCGTGTATGGCAGACATTTTATTCCAGTGTCAGAGGTGGAATTCCAACACAAACACCCCTCATTTTATTTAAATAGGTACTAATTAGGTGATCACCTAAATCAAATCTTGTTTAACGAGTAAAAGTATAAAAACCACTGCTGTGGTCATCACTATCCTCCTGCAATAGAACCAGTTTGGATGGCAAAAACAGTTCTGGTAGAACCTTAAATTTAATTTGAATACAAAAATATCTTTTCATCATGCCAAAAGAGTTAAAAAGAAATCATGTGCATGGAAAAAGAAAGGTTCCATTCTGTCTTTACTGGCAGAGGGATACAGTGAACATCAGGTTGTTTCATCCTTAAAATTTCAAAGATGGCAGTTCGTAAGAACAATGTCAAGCAGCAAACATTGGGGACCACAATGATACAGACTGGCAGAGGGCAAAACGACTCTCCACTGACCGGGATGATCGTCAACTCCTTCAAATATCACTCAACAGTTGTAGAATAACATCAAGAATAGCAAATGGCAGCTGGGGTTAAGTGCACAGCAAGGACGGTTGGAAACTGGCTCCTCTGGATGGGGTCATGCAAAGCTAGAAAAAAAGCCTTTCATCAATGAGAAGCAAAGAAGAGCCAGGCTGAGGTTTGCTAAAGACCATGAGGATTGGACCGTAGAAGACTGGAGTAAGGTCATCATCTCTGATGAATCCAATGTTCAGCTTTTCCCATCACCTGGTCATCTAATGGTTGGACGGAGACCTGGAGAGGCTTACGAGCCACAGTGCTCATAGTGCTCGCTCCCACTGTGAAATTTGGTGGAAGATCGGGGGTGATCTGAGGGTGTTTCAGCAAGGTTGTAATGGGGCTGATTTTTGTTAGTGAAGGACGCATGAATCAAGCCATGTACAAGGTTGCCTTGGAAGAAAACTTGATTCCTTCTGTTCTGATAATGTTCCCTAAAGTTTTCCAGCAGTACAATGCTCCATGCCACACAGCCAGGTCAATCAAAGTGTTGATAAAGGACCACATGATGAAGACTCGGTCACGGCCAGCCCAATCTCCAGACCTGAACCCCGCTGAAAAGCTCTAGAATGTAATCAAGAGGATGGTGGATGGTCACAAGCCATCAAACAAAGCTGAGCTGATTAACTTTTTGCACCAGAAGCGGCATAAAGTCACCCAAGAGCAACGTGAATGATTGGTGGAGAGCATGCCAAGACGCATGAAAGCGGTGACTAAATGTCAGGGTTATTCCACCAAATATTGTTTTCTGAACTCTTCCTAAGTTCATTAATATTGCATAGTTTAAAACTGAATGTGCTCTTGACTTTTATGCATAATTCAAGGTCTGAAAACCTTTTTTTGTTATTATGACCAGTTTCTGCAATTAAATGCTCTAAGTGACAATATTTGTATATGGAATTTGGGAGAAATGTCAGGATTTTATGGAATAAAACAAAAATGTTCATGTTCCTCAAACACATACCTATTAATAGTAAAACCAGAGAACTGATAATTTTGTAGTGGTCTCTTGATTTTTTCTAAAGCTCTATGTTTAAGGCATATATTAATTGCAAATTAATAATAACAGGCACTTATATTTTTACTTGTGATTAACTAGAATCTTGAAAAGCAAAAGCCAAAAAAAATAGCCAAGGAAAAGAATATTCGAAGTTAATCAGGTACATTTTAAATTTGGATCATAAAACAGTTTTAGAGCCCTAGAAAATTCTTGATGTTCTTTAGAACATGTTTCACAGTTTAGCAGGTCCCCCGAGGGTCACTTTAAAAATGTATTCTGATAAAGTCACTAATTACTTGCTAAAAAATGTGGTCAGTAAACTAAGCTAATCACCACAAAATGACAGTAATGTAACTGATGGCGTTCCGTTACTTTTGGACTCCCTCAATACCAAATATGAAGATGATGACGGCATTTTCTCAGCTGGAAGCAGAACCTGCTCTGTACTGTGATGTTGTTCCCCTTTTCTGATTTAACAAAAAAAATAATGGCAAAATTTCCACCCAGTGAACACATTTTTTCACCAGATGCCATGATAATGTAAGTGTAAGATTAGCTCTGATTTCACTCCAGACCCGAGCGGTGATGTGAGACTCGGGACCTGCTGTAATGTGGCACATGGGCAGGCAGTGTAGCGCTCTTATTTAGGGCTGAGACTGCTGATTATTTTGTTTTTTGATAATTATTTTTTGATTTGTTAATTTTTTGGGTGTTATTTGAATAATGTTTCCTTGATTAATTAGTTTTATTTAAAAAAAAATATTATATGCAAAAGATATTTACATAAAATATTTATTTGCAGCATTTTAATCAGCACTAGAGAACGTTTCCTTAACTCGGCTTAATTAAACAGCAGGTCACTAATTACAGCATTAGTGTCATTTATCAGATAATCTGCCACAGCATGAGAATATGATCAGGTGCTCATGTGAACCAGATGAGACACTCAGACTGACTCAAGGTGAGGGGATTATGTACAGCGTTTACTGTGAGCACTTTTTTAATCACTTACCAAACTTTTTGCAGCCGTGTTTCTGTATCTCAAGCCATTTGTTCAAATTTTGAACAGACAAACTCAAAATAAAGATAAAATAAATATCAGCTCCTGTTTCTCTCACTGAAACGCTCCGAAATTCATTTTGCTTGCAGTGTGTGCGTGCGCAGTGAATCATTTTCAGTGTGAATCGACTTGTGAACCGAAAGCAGGGTCGGAAAAATAGGCTAGTTTAATTTTTTACTTTTTTAAGCTAATTGAATGGAAAAGCTTCGCTAGTCGCATCTTAACAAAACCTAACAAAGCTGTTCTGGACAATTCCAGCAGGAACATCACACTTCTGCTCACATTCCCACAAACCAATGATAATATTACTCACATTGACACACAGGTTATGCCATGAGGCCAGCAGGGTAGTGTACTGTAACAAGTTTCATACCATAGAGAAAGTCCTGCTGATGTTTCTGCTCCTCCATTTCACTCTAATGTGTGTTTATGAAGTGATGCAGCGCGCGCAGTGTGTTTCATAACACAGCTCAATTAATAATGACATTATTGGCAATTATTCTTAGTATCTATTTTTAGTGATTTTATTGATTAGTTGTTGCAGCTCTTATGCATTTCATGTTGCTCAGTTGCTCAGCTGTAGCTCTCCTACACTGCTGTTTTGCTGCTGGTGTTCTGATGGTTTGTGCTAACGTGACAAAAAAAATGCTACTGTGGTGTGAATAAATGCTGCCAGTTACAGATAATAAACTGGATCTTAGCTGTAGCCCTTAACCCAAACCCTAACCTTAACCCTGAGACTTAAAGCTTAACGCTAACCCTAAAATCGTAACTTTAAACCTAACACACAGCCGCTATGTATCACAGCTCGACAGGGAGCACAGATTTCCAGAACAGCGAGCTGCTGATGATGACACACTCAGTGCATGCGTACAGGCACCAACACTCACCATGCCCATCTGAGCTTCTCATTCGGGTCACATGACCACAATCAAATATGTATCAGATTTAGGACCACACATGAAAGGGAATCAAATCTGATTTAAAAAGATCAGATTCCTGTGTCACATTAAGGCAAAAAGTCGGATTTGAATCACTTCAGCCTGGGAATGTGAACGTAGCCTTAGAGCTATTCACCTGTTTCCACTATCTCACCTTTCTAGAGTCACACACTTGTCTCCGCCCTCTTGACTGGGCCTCTCGCTCGGTCTTTGCCCTCTCAGCTTTTTAAAGTTATACACCTGTCACACCATTTCAGCAGTGTATACCTGTCCCCACCCTCAGACCTACAGAATCATAATACAGAGTCTTGGCTCCGCCCCTCAAAATATTACAGTAGTTATACATTTCAGTCAAAGACCTTAACTTGTGATTATAAAATGTATAATTAAAAATCATTAATTTTTTAAAATTTATTTAATTAAATTAAATTTTTGTCCATAATTCATAAAAACATTTTAATAAAGTTCAGGTATGTAGCTGTAACTTGAGGACTTTTAGTTTAAGTTTAGCTTATAATCACACTTGCATTTTTACAAACCTGATGATGATCTGAATCATTTATTAATATCAAAATGATGATGAT
>JAQMYM010000027.1:0-19624 GCA_030014255.1 Parauchenoglanis ngamensis
TGTACCACATGTATACATTGGAATGACAATAAACACACTTGAACTTGAACTTGAACTTGAACTTGAACTTGCAGGGTTCTTTTTTTCTCTCCTGTTTTCCAAGCCCAGGGTCTGATGGCTTCACAAAACTTTCCGGATGTAGAGTCCAGAGAAATGGACGATAACGGGACAGCTGGATGAAGAGCATGGTCCTGTGATTCACAGACACAATATGGCCAAATATTATGTTTGCTTTTGATCTGTCAAAGAATTTAGTTCCCAAAAAAAGCCACAGCTGTATAGAGCATTGTAGTTCAGTGTAATGAAGTATTGCTAGAAATTGAATTTAATGTGGCAAACAGACAAGTGGAGTGATACACACAGCGAAATGTACCATTGTAGTTATAGTAAATATCAACACTCTTGGACATGCTTGTGCGACACACTTGTGCAATCAAATTAGTGGACTGAAAATAACTTGTATAAAATTAGACGTACACTCATCTAACTTTAAAACCTGATTTTTGATTTTACAGTTAGATCTGGAGTGCTATTTGTTCTTTGCTCAAGACAGATTTCATGTAATTGTCACAAAAGTGTTATAAAAACAGATCATGATGCAAGTGCACTCCAGTTCTTTATTAAACAATCCAGGTAAACAAATCCAAAACCATGATCTATGAGCAAAGTCCAAGTAATAGTCAAGGTCTGGCAACTGGCAAACAACACAAAGAGAGCAATATTTAAAAGAGCAAAGTCCAAGAAACAAACATAAACTGGAGATCAGTAACATAAAATCTTGGTTAGGAGTCTGTTTAGATAGGCAGGTGTGATTAGGAAAAGGTGTGTGCAATTTAGAAGTCAGATGAACTTGAACGTGAGATCTGTCAGGATTCGTGGTCCATATTTGGATGCTGTGGTGGATTCTGGGAAATGGTGCAGACATGACAGTAAATTTACAAATACACGTCAAACTAGCTTTGTACAGAGGAGATCCTGGACTGACTGAGCAGGTGACAATGATCACATTGCATAGAGAAACGCATACACAGTACCTTGCAAAAGTATTTAACCCCTTTAAAAATCATTGGATTTGTCTAGATTTCAAATGATCCTCATGACACCTGTGAGATTAGTGTTCAGTAGAACCACCTTTTGCTGCAGTAGGAGCTGTAAGTGAGCTGGATTTGGTGAAGTTCCTATCAGCTCTGCACACTTCACCCATGCTGTCCTCCTGGGTTGATTCGCTCCAGGTTCTCTGGTTGGCTGGATCTTGTTTGTTGACTGCAATTTTCAAACAGTGCCCCAATTTCTCAGTGGGATTCAGATGTAGACTTTGACTTGGACACCATTCACCTTTTTGGTTTTTAATGCACGTGTTGCTTTGGTTTTGTGTCTGGGTCCATTGTCCTGCTAAAAGCTGAAGTTTCTCCCAAGGTTTAGGTTTTATTTAGCATACTGAAGCAGGTTCTCTTACAAAATCACCCTGTGTTTTCCTCCATCTATTCTCCCTTCAGTTCTGATAAGAGGTTTTGAGGATCAAAAGTTTTCCCAGACCATCATGCTGCCACCACCACATTTCACTGTAGAGATAGTGTCTACTGCGGTGTGACCTGTGTTAGGTTTGCACCACACACCGCACTTTGAAACTTAGCCAAATAGAGTGTCTTGGTTTTGGTCTCATTAAACCAGTACCTATGTATATTTGGACATATGCACAATAACCTGGTGTATTGCACTAGTTGCCCTCTTGTTTATTTTACTGTCCCTCATCATACCTCCATCATACTGCTTATTGTATCTTTGCATATTTTTAATATACCACACATGTACTTCTGTATTTTGCAAACTCTTTTAACCCAAATATCATGCTGCTACATTCATTTTGTATGTTTGTCAGTTTGATACTGGTAGCTACACAGCTGTGCGAGATAACGATATATATCATACGATAGAAAAATGTCTATAATTTCATATTATGCTCTATCATTTACTTTGTTGTTTCACAAATCACACTCTTTACAGCAATATTGTTCATCATTTGGACTGTATATTTGGGATGTGGCTGCTGAATGATAGGCTGCTAGGTGCTGCTAATGCTGTGTTAGCATGGACCTGATTATTAGCTGAGGATTAGAAGTGGACTTTTTAAAAGTTTGGCTCAGTGGTGCAAATCCAGTGTGCCTGGTTTGGTTCTGAGCACAGCTTACAGTGCATGTTCAGCCTGTGTTCACATGGGCTTCCTCTGGGTCCTCTGGTTTCTTCCCTAGCATGCATGTAGGTGTATTGACTCTTCTACAGTTGTCCTTATTGTGAATGTTTTTGAGTGTGACTGTGTGTGTGCTCCGCATGGAACCCTGCGTTGTCCTGGTGTCCTGGTAGAGAATTCTCTAACGTTATTGTGTAAACATCTCAGGTACATGTAAAGAAATGCTGTAAAGAAAAGATGCCTCAGAAATAATGAACTGAACGCTTTCTGCACTGCGCTCCCTCTGATCCTCCAAGACTGCTCGACTGGTTCCACCATCTCTCAAGGTACAAGGAAGACCTGCATCTAGACTCTTCTCTGTTTTGACACGTATGTGGTGGAATGAACTTCCCCTAGATGTCCAAACAGCCGAGTCACTGAGTGTATTCAAACAACAACTAATGACCTGCCTCTTTCGTAAGTACTCGGTTTAGCACTTTCAGTATTTATTCATTAAAAAATGCATTTTTTACTGTATTACCTGCCAGCAGCGTTGTTAGAGTGACGGTTTCCTTACCCTGGGCCTTAATGAACCAGTACGAGAATGTACTTACTGATAGACACTTCAAAGTCCTTATGTAGGTCGCTCTCCAAACAAAACCAGTATTTAGGGTGAAAACACTTTGTCTTTAGAAACACATCAAAAGTTTATTCTAATAATCCTGGAGAATCTGCTTCTGTTTTTGCAGGTAATCCCTGAGAGCCAGAATTCTTTCTTTTCTCCTTAAAAGTGGTCAGTAGTCAGTTTTTACTGACCCAATAACGTACAAGTCATAAAACAAACATCTAGAACAACATCTGCATTTTATAAAACAGGGTGAAATTAGACTTTTGCACGCTACTGTCGAATGAAAATGATGTGGAGATGGTGTACACACTGGATCATGGGAAAGTCATCAGAACCCGTGAGTAATTTTGAGCGAATCGTTCCGTTTCGGTAGTCTGAGGTGCAGCCAGATGTGTTTTGGTTTGCAGAATTTCCCTGATTCACTGAGCGATGATTATTTTTTTGTGCGTGTTTTTGCGCACAACGGAGCGTTTGGGTCAGAGCTCCATACGCAATGCAATCAGAAGGGCGGCGTTACGGTGAACACACACACACACACACACACACACACACTGCACCGTGAGGGGACCGGAACCTAGCGGTTCATAAAGGGAGCTACAGTGCTCGGGGTTGTGGACTGATTTTGCGGGATGACGGAGGGTCTCGTTACGGTCCTCGGGCCGCCATCGCCGTTTGATCCCGAGCAGCCGAGTTACGACTCTTCAAAGCGGCTTTACTGCAGGAACGGAGGGCACTTTTTGCGCGTGTTACCCGGTGGAGCGGTGGAGGGCATCCGGCAAGAGAACGACGCGTACAGTAAGAACAGCACAACATCAAACTAGACTGAGAGGAGGACAACAGCTACACTACATCATTAGCACCACAGGCTTCATTCACATTACACAACACCATGTCCAGTGGTGGATTAACACTTAGTGTCCATTTGTGTGTGTGTGTGTGTGTGTGTGTGTGTGTGTGTGTGTGTGTTCATCATCAGTGTGTTCATGAAAATCTGGGCTCTTTACTGTTTACATTGTCAGGAGGTCAGCTACTAAACTACACCTTTACCTGTCACTCAGGTGCTACTCTGATCTTCTGTACATTTAGTAGGCTATCTAGCCTGTCTTTCACCTGGGAAGGTAAATAGCTTACCTTTAAAAATTATTTAATCCAATTCAATTTTAATTATAAAAAAACACAAATTTGGTCACAAAGCAGCTTTACAGAAATCTGGGTGGAGATTCAGCTTTCATCTACATAACTACATGACATCTACATAACAGTTATAATATAATATAAATCAGCATCACACAGGTTGCCACCTATTTACAGGCCTAATCACAGTTTTCTAATGTGTCATATCTACAAAATGTTTCCATTTTGAGCTAAAAGTAAAGACGCAGAGGCTAACAGAGCACGCTATAGCATACAACTCTAGGAATCACCGCTTAACAAAACATTTGTTTGATACACTTTATTCCTCACAGCTGTGCTAAAGGTGAAAGCAGTGAGTGCAGGTGTGGTGATCATCAGCGGTCAGGAGGCGGGGCGTTACCTGGCCATGGACAGAAGCGGGAAGCTTTATGGCACTGTGAGTTTGGGCAGGAGATAAATTCACACTGTTTTCAAGTTAAACAACATAAAACATGTACATGTGTGTCATATGCATATAATTGTAACAGGGTGGTTCCTTTCAAACCCACACAGCAATGCTAAACAGGCAATTTCCAGTAAGCATAGTAAACCACAAAGACTGCAAAATGATGCAATATGCAACATTCAAACTTGTTTTAATGATTTTCTTACTTGTAAGACTTCCATGAAGATGACGTTTAAGCCACACTTCATTTATCTGTCCTTCTGATTTTATATCCCAGTCCTTGCTGAATGACGAGTGCTATTTCACTGAGAAGCTGGAGGAGAACCACTACAACACGTACAGTTCACACAAACATCAGGAGCATGGGGTCTGGTACGTGGGCATGAAGAAAAATGGGCAGATGAAAAGAGGTCCTAACACCCACAGAGGCCAGAATGCCATCTACTTCCTGCCTATTCCAGCTCAGTGAAAGTGATGCTTCATATATTTTGAAATTTCTAAAGTGTGATTAATGTCAAATGACCAAAAACAAACACTTACAAATACAGTGGTGCTGGAAAGTTTATGAACCCTTTGGAATTTTCCAGATTTCTGCATCAATATGACCTAAAACATCATCAGTCCTAAAAGTAGATAAAGAGAATTAAATTAAACACACGAGACATAAATGTTATATTGGTCATTTACTTATTTATTGAGGAAAATGATCCAATTGTTCATATCTGTGAGCGGCAAAAGTATGTGCACCTTTGCTTTTAGAACCTTTTGTGCAGCAATAACTGCAGCTAAACGTTTGTAGTTACTGTTGATCAGTCCTGCACACCGGCTCGGAGGAGGTTTATCCCGTTCCTCCGTACAGAACAGCTTCAGCTCTGGGATGTTGGTGTGTTTCCTCACATGAACTGCTCACACAACATTTCTGTTGGATTAAGGTCAGGACTTTGACTTGGCCGTTCCAAAGCTTTAACTTTATTCTTCTTTAAACAATCGATTGTGTTTGCGGTCGTTGTCCCGCTGCATGACCCACTTTTTTTCGAGATTAAGTTCACAGACAGATGTCTTGATATTTTCCTTTAGAATTTGCTGGTATAATTCAGACTTCAGTGTCTCATCAATGAAGGCAAGCCGTCCTGGCCCAGATGTTCAGCCCAAACCATGATACCACCACCTCCATGTTTCACAGATGGGAGAAGGTTCCTATGCTGGAATGCAGTGTTTCCTTTCCCCCCCCCAAACATTCTCATTGGCTTCTCATTAAAACCAAAAAGTTCTATTTCGGTCTCATCTGTCCACAAAGGTTTTCCAATAGTCTTCTGGCTCGTCCACGTGATCTTTAACAAACTGTAGATGGGCAGCAATGTTGTTTTTGGAGAGCAGTGTCTTTCTCCTTGCTGCTCTGCCGTGCACACCGCTGTTGTTCAGTGTTCTCCTGATGGTGGACTCATGAACATTAACATTAGCCAGGGTGAGAGAGGACTGAAGTTACTTAGAAGTTACCCTGGGTTCCTCTGAGACCTCGTGGACTATCACACTCCTTGCTCTTGGAGTGATCTTTGTTGGTCTCCACTGCTGGAGAGGGGAGCAATGGTCTTGAATCTCCTCTATCTGTCTGAGGTTCTCAGAAATCTCCATTGTTCCTGACATGGTACACTTCCACAAACATGTTGTGAAGATCAGACTTTGATAGATCCCTGTTCTTTAAATAAAACCTGATCGCCATCCCATTAACTGAAAACACCTGACTCTAATTTCACCGTCAAATTAGCTGCTGATCCTAGAGGTGCACATACTTTTGAAAACCCCCAAATATGAAATATTGGATCAATTTCCTCAATAAATAAATGACCAAGTTTGTTTAGGTAAAGAGAACCCAATTACTTTTAGGATTTGTGTGAAAATCTGATGACGTTTTAAATCATATTTAAAACAAACTTTCAAGCACCACTGTACGTAATCGAAAAATTCACAAACATTGAAAGGATATATTGATCACTGTGTTTGTTTTCAAAGTGTTTTTACTGTTTTTTGTGAATTCAAACACGCCCCTTTTTCAGAATAAAACCGGAAGATTCCATGGATTTTGGGGTTTCCATGCTTTTTTACGGACTCTATTACGGCGTCCTGGGCAGGGATTTCGCAGAGATGTGTGCAGACTTCATGGCCTCCACAGTAGGGGTCAGTATTTTCTTCCATTGAGCGTGAAGGTCAGGAGATTGCGAGTTTCAATCTTTTAGAAGGTTCTACAGAGCAGTAATTGGCTGTGCTGTCTGGGTGGGAGGGGCATAGTCTTTCTCTCCCATGTCAATCACAGCAACCCTAGCCGGGTGCGACTGATTTTGCATGCAGAAGAGGGCAGATAGTGCTTCCTTCGATATGCGGTTGTTTGGTTTCACGCGTCTCAGCGGAAGCACGTGTTCCACCCATGAAAAGGCTGACGTGTTGCTAGACATTTTCTCTCATGACTTCTAAACCTTTCTGATGGTGTTGTCAGTATTACAGTGCTTCTGGAATGCCCACTAAACACCTCTCGGACAGCATCTGCGCCGTGTGCGGTCAGCCCATCCTGGTGAGCGTGGACGAAGAGGGGATCATGGAGAACACCTACAGGCTCTCCTGCAACCATGTGTATCCTTTCACACTGATCTGATCAGGCCCAGCTCTGACCTCCGTAGTAATTATGATTCACGTGGGATGAGTTGCAGAGAAGGGCGTTTCTTCACAACATACCCATGCTTGTCAAGCAAATAATCCCCTGCGTATGCATCCATGTCTCACTTTAGTCACATGATCACATGACTGTAAAGTATGTAAATGTTCTGTACACGTGAACTCCAGTAGGAACTCCGTAACTTGCCTGAAAGCCTCAGTAGTGTCGCTTCTCTGACATGACAGGGTTTTTTTTTTAAGTTCACTTTTATTACATTGGTTCTGCGTTTTTAAACTCGTACTTGGTTTCATGTTGGTTTTGGCTGAAGATACGCGAGAGCTTCCTGGAACATCTGTGTACCGAAGAGAAACCGTTAACTCGTTTTTTCCCAGCATGTCATTTCAGACGGGATAAACACTGTGTTGCCTGGAGTTATTTATACTGCCCATTTTTTATAACAAGGAAAATACTCTGTAATCTTTCCAGTCATGTGTAAAAATAACACATAATTCTAGTAATAACTAATAATAATAACTAATAACTCATAATTCATAATGATCCAATGTTGTTAAAACAAAAATAATACAGCACAACATAAAAGTAAAATATTACCTAAAAAGTCATTAAGAAATAGAAATAACTAATCAAACAAAAAAAAAGATAATTAAGAGGAAAGGAGAGGACTGATTTAAAAGCCAGGGTAAATAAATGTCTTTTAAGCTGATTTTTTAAAATATGTTTAGTGAAGGTTCGGGTTGGGAATCGTTTGAATTTTATTGATTCCGGTTCTTGTTGAATCTCTGTTTTGATTCCAAAATGAAAAAGAGGTCAAATGTTTTAGATGACAAAAATATTTTTGTTCGGTTAAGACGTAATATTCACAAAGTGAACAGTAGTAGCGGTCCATCTTTAGTCCATAGCCTTTGTTTGTAATAATTAAGGGCTATTCTGCGCTCGGTAACCAATAAACAGAACCGATAGTCAATTTTCTTTTTCTTGTACTTGGCATTTTGTTTTCAGTTGTAATTTGGAACCAAGTTTCGGTTCCCAGCCCTTAGTGAAGGTGCCTGACAGATATATGCATGGGAGGAAGTTCCACATTCTCAGAGCATGGACACTAAAAGCAATTTCCCCAAGCTGCTTCTTTATTAAAAGGGACCTTTGGGGTGTAATCCATCAGGCTTTCTGCTAAATACACGTGGTTAATGCCATGCAGAGTTTTTAGAAATAATAACCAGATTCTGGATGTCACAGGTAAGCAGTGCCGGGGTTCCTCAGAACAGGAGTAACGTGGTCTCTCTAGTTTGTGTTCGAAGCCAAGCAGCTGCATTTTTATACTAACTGTAATGGATTAATATGGTTTTCTTTGAAGTCCATAAAAGAGAGCATTACAGTAATCTAATCTACATGTAATAAATGTATGGATGAGCTTTTCTGCGTTGTTTGTTTCCTTTAGATTAAAATGGATGAGCTTTTGCAATTCCTCAAACAGTGAAATGCAACCTGGGAGATGTAATTGTTGTGTGGAGCAAAGCTGAGATCATAGTCAACTATTAGACCACCCCATATAACAGAAACAAAAGGCGAAGGAAAAAGAAAAGGGGCTTTAGACACGATTTAAAAATGTCAACAGAAGGAGAAGACAATATAGGGAGGAAGATCATTACAGATCCTAGGGGCAATAACTGCGAGAGCCCCGTCACCCCTAGACTTTAACCGTGATCGTGGAGCTATGAGGAGTAGTTGGCTTGATGACCTGAGTGATCTTGGTGCTAAGGAGGGATGATGGGGGGCACAAATATATGGTGCAGGGAGACCATGCAAGGCTTTAAAATCAAACAGCAAGATTTTAAACTCAATTTGGAAACTCACCGGTAACCAGTGGAGGGAGGTTAGAACGGGTGAGAGATGAGGTGCTTTCTGATAAGAGGAACGTTTTCATATTTATTAGAATTGTTGGAGGAAGTTTCTCATTTTTCGTGTGACTACACTGCAGGAACTGAGGAGGATGCCATTTCATTTTGAGGAAATTTTTTTTTAGCTCCTACTTCAGGGAAGCTACTCTTCCAGCACAACAGGAAATGTGTGCAAATTTACATTTATGTCATTTGGCAGACGCCCTTATCCAGAGCGACTTACATGTATCTCATTTATACAACTGATACCTTGCTCAAGGGCCCATTAGCGATAACTTGGCAGTGCTGGGATTTGAACTCACGACCTTCCGAGCACTATCCCAATGTCTTAACCACTAGGCTATCACTGCCCGGTGTTCGGCATAAATGTACGCTGACTGGTCGATCACGTGAACACCGGCAACTGCCATTTTTAAAAATCTGTGTAAAACGATAGCCGTGTAAAGAAAAGCTCTTCACGTTAGCGTTAAAAAATTGAAGGGAAAAAAACATGGACAAATGGAGCGACAGTGAAGTCCAAGCTTTTTGAGCCTATAAGCGACAGAGGAAATGCAATGCGATCTAGACGCATCTAAGCAAAATCTAAACGTTATGCTTATCACATAAAAACCTGTTCTACATTAATAATCCACAATGACCTGTTGGGTAAACATATTATAAGCAGTCACCAAGTATTTTCCACCCCAAATTCGCTCTTTATAATGTAAAATAAAGCACGTAACGCTGCCCTCATCCCTCATTCTGCTGCAAGGTGGAATGATCCGTTTCTATAGAAACATGCGACCGAAACACGGCGCACAAAAGTGAACAAGTTTAAATCCTAATGCTGCTAGTTTGCTGTTTTTACAGCAACAAAAGAACACTGGTGAAGAAGACGCACGTTCATATTAAAACGAACAAACAAACTAGTGAGCTCCCAAGTGGGTAGTTCCTCTTGATGAAATTTGGTCCAAAAACACCTAATGATCCTTTTTCCTAGTTTCTGTTAAAAATCTTGCTGCTGCATTTTGAGCAAATTGGGCCACAGCCGCCTGGAAGGAGCGCAGGCTGAGATGTGAGAAATGCATAAATAACTTCCAGTCAGATATTTCATTCAAAAATATGAGTGATTCCAAATTTAATGTAAAACATTCTACCATGCAAGTATGATCTGAAGCAGCTTAGCCCTGCTCCCGAGAAACCCACCCAATGTTCCAGTCCAAATACTGCATGCCTCAAAAATACATTCCTCAAACCCTGGACATGCCTGCGCATGTTTGCTGTTCGATATTCATTGCTCGATACGTTATGTCGCGTCACGTCACATACCATGCTGTATTTCTCATGTGAAGAAAATGGAACAGGCATAGCAAACAAACGACAAAAAAATTAACTGGCTTTTTACTTCCCGTTTCAACCGTTTATGTTGCTTAGTGACTCGGGTTTCCAAACAGCTTTGAATGGAAGTATTTGTGGATAGCGTTTATTCTTTTTCCACGGAATGAAACAAGGAAATAAGTGAGTGTTACTGTTTTAAGCCTCAGATATTTATTTATGCACTGATCCAATGGCATGAGTCACAAGGGGAAAATTAAAGTAAATCCTGTCTCAGTCTGGTCACCAGAGCAGGTTCCTGTGGGTTCTAAAGGCTCTGGAGCGCTGCTGGAACACCATCCTTCCTGAACACTGTGTCTTTATGAAGTGGTGCTAAAATGATGATGGTGGTGGTGAAGAGCTCTCAATAACACATCGGCCCAAATTCTTCCAGACCGTTTGAGATGAGACGGATGTGGAAGTTGTAGCATGTTAATCGCCATGGTAATCGGTCCACACCAGAGAAATGCCTCACAGAGCAATGTCCTGTGTCTGTACGACTAGAAACAATGACACACGTTTCTGTTTTTAGATTAGTTCTGTGTTCTGTGAGGTTTCTGTTCTCTATTTAAACTATTATTATTTCTTATTATTTTTTTAAACAATGGACATTGGATGACCTTTTAATATTTGCCCACGCCGGTTGACTGCTGCATGTCGTTAGCCAGCAGACGGTGGTTCGTCTGGATGTGGCCACAATTGCATCACATTGTTTGCTGAAGCACAGTGAATGTCATCTCCATAACAAATGCAATGATGGCTTTATGTTGTTCCCACATCTCCATGTGTGAGTGGGAAAAAATAGCATTACTGCTTTTTTCCTTTAACTAATGGCACCACAATGGGTTGCGTTATCATGCAGTAAATTATTATCCAAGAAGTTGTTAAACTTCATGTTGTATCCAATGGTCATGTTTTTCTTCATCAACCTTTTTTTTTTTGTTTGTTTTTTTTGTTTGTTTTTTTTTTACACATATAGCTCTGATTTCTTTCCCCTGCCCAGTCCAAACAAACCTGACCGCGAGCTAGCTAAAGCTGGGGAACAGTGGCGAGATTAGCGAGAGCTTTTTACCTTAAAGTCTTAATGCTGGAGAATCCTTGATGCTGTATAAAGATGGAATTCTTAGTGTGTGTGAGTGCGCGCGTGTGTGAGTGCGCGTGTGAGTGTGCGTGTGAGAGTGTGTGAGAGTGAGAGAAGAAGCTCAGCAAAAAGACACTGAAGAGCCATGTTTACTGCTACCGAGCTGCTGCTGTAGAGCAAGACACGCCTCCGGGGGGCGGGGCATGTACGGTTCTAGAGATCATTTAATTAGACCATTATGAAGATTTGAGCAAATAAGAATCATCAAAGATGTGATTAAAAAGTGAATACCTCTAAAACTGTTTTCCCCTCGATGCAGCATCGCATCAGTGTCCAGGACGCTAAGGAACAGGTGCCAAAAAGCTGAAGCGCCGATTTTGATGATTCAGTGATTGATTCGGAGTCTGATGTGGACTGAAAGTTTCCAAATAGCAAATATTTCAAAAACCTATTTCAGTCCATTTTTTTGATCCATTGTGTTATTTCTTGCTCACTTGTGCATAATTACTGTTCTGTCTCATGAACCGATTGCTTGGTGTGCAATTTCGCATTTTTATATGTTCAAGTCTCTGTGTTCTTTCCTTGACTGTTTTCCTCACAGATTTCACGAGTTCTGCATACGAGGGTGGTGCATTGTGGGTAAGAAGCAGACATGCCCTTACTGCAAAGAAAAGGTGGATTTGAAGAGAATGTTCAGTAATCCGTATCCTTTTTTTTATCTGTTTTTGTGTGATTATCTGGCGTATTATTTTACGTTTACGCGTATTCATTTCGCCAGTGCTTTAATCCAAGAGGACTCGACTGATCAGAAACGAGTGATAAATAGTTGAGGGAAAATTGAGCGAGAGAGAGAGTGCTAAGCACATGCATTATAAAAGCACATTCATGCAATCCACTCGGACTCATGGCTGCGTATATCCAAGCAAAAACTGCGTTAGATTGGAACGAATTTAAACGTGACTAATTGAACGTTAGCTTGGGGTTGCCAGATTTTTTTACCTGCGAAATTTCCACCCCAAATTCATCTCAAAACCTGCACAAAAAAGTTCAGTCTTTGGAAAAGACTATTTTTCTTTCTGTCTTGAAGTTGTCGGCTCCCCCTTCCCAGAATCCTCCGCGCAACGTAGTGAGCCGCCATTTTCGATACCATCGATATTATATCAATTTGGCAACATCCGAGGCTGTAGATCTTAAATTGTAACGTGACATTGAAGATATTTGGTCAAAGTTTCTATATTTTAAATTCCTTCAAGTTCCATTTTCGTGTCTTAATTCTGTGTGTAATGGATCAGAACCGGTCCGGTCCGCTCGGCCGTCTTGCACGTGGCCGTGAAGGAAAGAAAAGATGAGGTGTGTTTCGTTCAAAGCTTCTACATATGACACGTGAATGAAGAAAGAGTAGAGATGGAGAGGAGTTTGAACGGGATCAATAACCGTTAACTTGCTACCCAGAGAGCTAGCAGGTAGCGGTCACATGCTTTCAAAACAAACACAACGCACTGGATTCTGCAAAGGGTCACTTTAACCAAAGTCCTAATTTGGTGTAAAAACTCCAAACCTGGCAGCTTTCAAAGGGGTGTATTTCAAGTCATGTATTTGTCTATAGCTTGAACTTCTTTTTGCACTCCAAGATTGAACTGAGTGGAAATACCCCACATAGGTGCAGATGCAGTGGTATTAGCCCCACCGGTATGGCAGTATATTACAAAATATTAGTTTGTAAAAAAAGGAAAAAGGAGTGGTTATGAGAAGCATGGTTTTTTTTTTTTTTAAACCTGCATAGCCTTTCTTGATTCGAGATATAAAGGAAGTTAGTTATGCCTAAACGCCCTCCTTTAAAATATTAAGTTTAAATGTTTATAATAATCATTTAAATAATTATATTATTATATATATATATTTTTTATATTATTATTATATATGTTAGATGAAGTAAGATGTTCTGATGATAGGATATATGACACTACCTTCCAGACTAATTATTTAAAATAATTGGTTAGGGGTTTTTTTCCCACGAGTTCCTCTCACACTGACTTTCCTTTTATTCCTGCTGTGTCATGGCACACAGCCTGACGCGCTTTCTGTTTGAGGAAAGACCGCTCCCCTGGGCTTCCCCTGTTCTGTGTACAGAACACGGTGTGTTGGGAAGCTCATGTCGTGTTGTGAGCGAAGATTTATGGGAAATGTTACACGGCTCTGTTACTCCGACTGTTCCCTTAAAAAGTGTGTGCAATGTTTATTTGAGCCGATAGCACTGAGGATGAAATTCCACATCATCCAGGACGCTTTTCAGCACTACTGTTGTAGTGTTTGTTGTGATGATCCACCATCAGAGCCGAAAGCAGCATGTCATGCTGTAGTTTCTGTAAAAAGTGACTCGGACTGAAACACAATTATTAGTCACATAAAAGATTTCATAGACTCTCCTAACCAGTAATAAAAACTCAAAGAATCATCAATGGTCTTTTACAGCAACATGCTGTGTAACAGCGCTTCATCATTGGCTGGTGGTTCTCTCATTCTTTGTACTGTTCTTATAACGTCACACACACACACACACACACGGTAAGTCGAATAACCAGCTGCGGCGAGCAGAAAAGCATCCTGAGCTTCAGACCTCGAGGTGGATGAGCTCCAGCAGAAGACCACGTCAGGTTCTGTTCAGATGTTTGATGTAAACATTAAGCGAAGCTCTTGGCTGCATGATTTTATTCAAGTCTGGTTGATTTGAATAATCAGGCACATTAGAAAATGTGTTTGTTTGTTTGTTCCTTCTTAATGAATTCCTGATGAGTTTGTGTCCTTAACCGGCGGCTGCCAGGTGGGAGAGACCTCATGTCATGTACGGACAGTTACTGGACTGGCTGCGCTATCTAGTAGCCTGGCAGCCAGTCATCATCGGACTAGTGCAGGGCATCAACTACATCCTGGGACTGGAGTGACGGCCACGCCCATCCCAGAGAGAGAGAGAGAGAGAGACTATACGCCATCAGTTATGGGTTAAATGGACACTGGGACTGGACTAATCAATGTACTGTATATTGGCGCACACACTGTGCATATGTGTATTTAAAGGAGGGGAAAAAAAGAAATCTGCTAGAAGTCTGGCTTTGTTTTTGAAACCTTTTTTTAAAGGAGCTACTAACCTGTCTTAATGTTTTAACTAATTTACAACCTCAAACAGCCCTCTCTTTTTTTTTTTTAAACTCTTTTCCAGTTAGAGTGGAATTCTCTCTCCCACCCCTTAAAAAAACCACCTGTCTCTCTTCATCGTTACTGAAGTAAAACTTTTTGGGATTTTTTTTTTTTCGTGCATTGGTTACCCATGCACGCTCATGTGGAGAAATAAACCCACTGACCAGAATTACTCAAACCACAGGAAGTGTCTGTCTGTCTGAGCAAACGCCCGTCTACGGGTCTGAGCCGTCGCCCGACGCTCACAGGATTTGGATCTGGCGCGTTTGTGGACAAGCCCAACATTTGTCTTTTACTGTTTATCTCCACATGCGGTTCTGACCGGCTGCTGTGGGTATTTTTGAAAGATTACACGTTAGATATTCTCCCTTTTTTCATGTTTAATTTGATGTCAAAAGGTTTGGAGAATGGAATTCATGTTGAAAGTGTTTTCTGTTTTAAAAAAAAAAAAGATAAAAGATCTCTAGCAGACTTTTGGAAATGTTTATAAGGTCTATGCAAGGAAAAAGTGATTAAAGGGGAGTGTTTATTAAAGATTTGAGTTAAAAGCAGATTAATTTAGGAGGATTAGATGATATTTAGATTTTAAAAGCTGAGGTAAGAGCTCCTATGTAGTTTAATTTACAACTACTATTGTTCTGATTATTACCGCGCGCCCGTGCATCTGCTCCAGCCTCTCAGGTGAAATTAATCCAACTCAAATGAAGGTGTTGATGTCTGATATATGATTCATATCAAGGGGGGGGACAGTAATAAGGATATTGATACCGAAACGGGTTTAGAAGCGGAAGCATCGCGTCATGAGGTCAGAGCGCTATTTAAAAACGCCTCGCGCTTCTCAGCGTTGATGCTCTGAAGCCTGAACCATGACCTGGACTCGCTCCATCACAGGTAAAGATCCTTGTGCTTTTCTGCTTCGTTTCTATGAGGTTTATTTTTGACTCGCAGTGTGATGATGTCTCGCGCTGATCAATTTTAAAATAAAAGACAAATACATTATTATCGTTTAGTGAAAAAAACTATTAAATCTATCAATGACATGGCTTTGCTCTGTCTTGGGAATAAACCTGTCTGTAATTCAAAAGAACTTTTATTATATATAAAATAATTCCTGATTTGTTTATAAGTTCTGGCTATAATTGATGGCCACCTGCAGTTCCTTATGCGTCCACTAGATGTCACCACTCTGGCGTCATTTCATACTGTATTACAGTCTAATGTAAATTTCTTTTAACTCTAAAATAAAAATCCAATCATTAGACACATTAACTTGCATTGAAGACATTTACAGAACCGTGTGGACATTTTGGACATCACCTTCCATTTATAATTGAATATTAGGCTACAAGTTATTATATATGAATTTCTCAGTCATTCCAGATTGTTTAAATGGCGTCCGATGCATTTTCACTATATGTTAAAGGAATAAAGACACGGAGTTTTCTTTTATTCATGAACGCAATTTATTTAGCAAAACTGTCGTTAGATTCAAGTTTATGAAACATAAATAATAATATAAACTTTATAATTAGTTATTTAGGTTCCAGTGAAACAGGATAATAAATGTATTGGTTTATTAGCAATACACACAAGTAAACATTTTTAAACACAAAATACGGCAGTTAAAGGCTGTAGAATGTAAGAAAGCCTCGTGTCGAGGTGTATAAATGTGATAATGAAGGACAGATTTGGTGTTAATTGTTCACTTCTTGACTTTGTCTCTGCATTCTGTTGCTCTCGTGATGATGTTTGTGGAGCTTCCTGTTTGGAAAGGAATCATAAATGAAACGTTCCGTTATTAATTCGCTTCTGTATGTGACCACAGACTGTGTTGTGCTTCTGACTTCAGATTCCCTGCTCTGGTGTGAATGTGAAAGTGATTTATTAATGCAGTTTCACTTTAGTGCACTTACTGTATCTAACGCCACTCATGCTGGGTGTGTTTATTTGAGTCATTTATTTAACCACAATCACTTACTTTCACTTTTACAATGATGGTGCAATTGTTTGGGGGTTTTTCAGACAGAAATTTCAGTGAAATCCGAACTGCTGGAATGCGACGTCATGAATAAGTCACACTGCTGAAGGTGGAACTGCATCAGCTGATCAGGTTTAATCTCGGATTATTTAAACTCGGTTCAGTTTCTGTTCCTCCACCAGATGCTCTGACTGCGCTTCATTTCAATGCGGGAAATATTTATTCAGGTTTATGACACAGCTTGTTGAGTTCAGGTTCCGAATAATAGCAAATTTCATACGATCCTGGAGCTGAAGTTTGCGCCGGTACTTCTGACGTCATATTAAGGAAGTAAGAATATATCGTTTATTTTATCTCCTTGCTGAAAGTTAGCTTTTCACTATTTCAGAAAGGCGTCTCAGTGAACTGATTTCACATCGAAGAAGAATAGAGCGCAGAGCTTACCTGTAGTAAAGCGTCCATGTTCATTATTTGGTATTTTATAGCTTGATTTTATTTACATTAAGAAACGGAATGTTTTGTTGAACAAATGTTGTGACGTCATGTGCGGAAATGAGTAAGAAAGTCTTTATGTTCTTGTCTTGTTAAAGTAACTAAATGAGAAAAGCAGACAGGATTAGATCATCACACTGTATTCTTTACACAGAGGCTGTGATATTCCTTTTTCTAAAGCATGCAGATTTACAGTTTAGCATTTTACTGCAAGAAAGTGAAAATATCTTCAGTATAAAACTTTTCCTTGTTTTAGGAAATCTCTGGACATTTCTACAAACATTCATCTCCAGATAGATGTAAAAATGATTCATCGTAATGTCTAGAAATAGGTTTAATGAGCTTCTCTTTGCTTTATTGTAACCCTATAATAATGTGTCTATGTTCTGGATATTACCTTCACTTGCTAAGACGTCGTTTTTGCAGTAAGAAATTTAAGAAAGTTGCTTAAACTTAAAAACATTATGCCTTAAAAACGTAAGTAAAACTCAACCTGAAGCTGATAAATTCGTTCCTATTGATCATTTACAAGGTGAATTAAACGAACGTAAACAAAACAAAACAAAAAAAAACAATTCAGATAAAACTCACAAGTAGTCAGTGGACCATGTGTTTGTCTTTTAGAGTAATTAATTTTAATAAATAATGAATTTAATAGTTTCATTTTTAAAAACGTGTAAACTTGACTTCAGTAGCCAAAAACTTCAAGCCGTGAAAGTTAAAGAGCAGAAACTGGTTCTGTTCTGCTTGTTTACAGACATGAATAAGTAATTTACTGATGGCGCATCATTCTTGTACTGAGTGTGAGGCTTGTTGTGTATTTGTTTGTTGTCACTGCTGTGTGTAAAGTGTGTTGTGTTGTGTGTTTAGGATCTGCGTGTGTGTACATCAGTGCTGTCATGCTCCTGCACTCCTCTCTCTGCAGCTCTGCTCATTCCAGTAGGTTTATAATCCATCCTCATCTGAAACACTTCTCTCTCGCTGTCAGGTCTCACCTCGGGTCTGAGACAGTCGTTTAGTCGACTCTTGACTCACTATGATTCTTTTTTTTTTTTTTTAAAGCCTTTTTTTGTTCCCACCTCACATTTCTACAGTTCCTTCTGCATCGGCTCTTCTCTCCTTTCCTGTTCACGTTTATAACCACTACACACAGTTGTTCTTGTGGCAGCAGGTAGAACAGGCTGAAGTGTTTTAACATGCTGAGATATTCTGTTTTGCAGATACACAAATCGAAGCTCCTACGATTGTCAAAATAGCGCACAAATGTTCAAGTAAGATGCAGAGCTGTTCTTCATTTTCAGACAAAATAAACCTGAATTATGTTTTGTTTTGTCTGTTTGTCTTTTAAAGTATTAAATTCATTCTTTGGTCTAGAGTCATTTCAACTTTTGGAATTTTGATTTTATCTATAACGGATTATAACTTTACAGCAGAAAAGACACTAAATGATGTTCATATCCAACATGTCTGTGATGGAGGCGTTCTCAGGAACTGGCCACAGACTCACCTGTAAGGTAAACCCAGGAGGACTGAAAGATGAGACGATGGTGTACTGGCTGGCGGACGGCGACTTTATAGGGACGGCATATCAAAACATTACAGTGACAAATAAAGAGAGAATGTAAGAACAGACTCTTCCTGAGCTTTTGAGCTTTGCTGAGCTTTAAACAAATAGAAGTTCTTACTTTCTAAGATTCTACTTTTCTCTTTTTAACTTCAACGTCTTGTCTGTCTGCAGGGCCGAAGACGGGACCGAGTACCTCCACTGCACAGTGGTGTTCAGAGCCCCTTCTCAGGAAATCTTCTCCACCAAGTTCACCTGCATTGCACTGAGTCCAGCTGGTTTTGCCAAAGAAAATATTCAAATCAGAAAATGTAGAAGAAGCTGAGTGACAATCATGTTTTTAACTTCTCAGTGATTACACTGTAGTGTTCAATATAAATCATTTTATACATTTCATGTCTGTGACAGAAGAAAACACAGCTAAATGAGTTCATGTGTGTGTGTGTGTGTGTTTTTAAAAATACCCAAGATCTATTTATGTATTATTTCAGGATATTTTTATATCTCTAAAATGATTTATTTCTGAAGCTTGTTTGATTGTGACACAGAGTTGAAGTCTGTCTGGATGCGGACCTACTTTATAACAGGTCCCTGGTGTAGAAGTTATATTATGTGAAGGAGTTTAATGTTACTTCATCATTCATTGTTGTTATATTGCTAAATAAAATGTAGAATTTCTGAATCTGGGTGTGTTTTGAGAAAAGTTTCAGCTGTGCTGGACAATATCTGCAAAGTTAACTTACAATGTTTAGGTGTAAAATGTTAGCCTTAGAATGATCTGCTGGGCTCAGTTTGTTTTAGCAAGTGTAGTTTTCTACAACATTCTGTGACTGCCATCTATATAAATAAAGGTTATGACCACATGAGATTTATAGGAAATCTGTGAGTTTCTTTTTCACTCATGTAGGGGATATCTATATCTATAGATATACACACACACACAGGTCCTCAATAAATTAGCATATTGTGATAAAGTTCATTATTTTCTGTAATGTACTGATAAACATTAGACTTTCATATATTT
>JAQMYM010000027.1:37696-51782 GCA_030014255.1 Parauchenoglanis ngamensis
TGTCATAGGAGACATTGTCATATTCCTGCGCCTACTTGCCTCGAGCAGTCTGATAATCTCCCACAGTTTTTTAATATATTATAAAAACCACCCAAATAAGAATACCGGTTTTACCCAGTACATACAGTATATCAAGCGTAAGAAATTCCTTTAATAAATAAACTCCAGTGCCTCAGTAGCAGTCTCTTACAGTTTTACTGTTATGACCCTGACTTACATGTATTTGTCCTAGAAAAAGACCATTTTTCATAAACAATGCATTATTTCATTATTAAAACACAACAGGTTGTTTTTGCCAGAGAATCCATCTACCCAACAAAACAATTACATTATTAAAATAACAACAGGTTCTATATTTTACAGGTTTTACTCTTAATGACAGAAGTGTTCTTGTTACGAAGCTCAGAGACCCAGAGCTGGTGTCTATGTATTGTGCCTATGCTGTATATTTCCAAAAATACATGGCATGTCTGGGTCTTGAGCACTTTTAAGAATCTTTACACTGAGGTCAGAGTGAACATTGAATAAATGGAAGTAATAAAGGAAGAGTATAACATTATGATGATGTTGATGATGAACATTATATGTCCATATCAATGAAGGATGTAAACATTGTAATATCTAAAGTATAAGATAGAAATCTACACACACAAATCAACACAAACTCAGGGACACATACCTACTGTGGTTTGTTTTGGGGGGGTTTTCCCGATGTTTCAGTGTTTAGTGTTTAGTTTCTCAAACGCAGTCCCTTATAGAGTATCAGCAAATGGTTAAGCTTTTCCTGAGCCGGATCAGGTGGATTAAAGATCCTCCAATTTAAAAGAAGAATTTAGACACATTGGTGTCTATGCTGTCTAAACTCACTCACTTTCAGTTAGCACTTCATCCTGGACAGGGTCTTGGTGGATCTCTGAGTCTATGTTGGGCATGAGCCAGGAAACACACCCTAGCCACACCCTAGAGAGAACACCAGTTTGTTGCTGGGCCCGATTCACACACACACATTCACACCTATCGTAGCCAATTCCCCTACTGGTATTTTTAGGAGGTGGGAGGAAACCACAGAATGTGGAGGACACCTATATGGACACAGATAAAACGTGCACAGGCAGGACTGAAGCAGGATCTCAGGTGATATGAGGTGGCAACCCTACCTGCTGCACCACTACGCCACCTAGCTTCTATTCCATAGTCATTTATCTGGTACATGTTCACATATTCAATTATTTGGTAAATTTACACCAATACTTCTGTGAATATAAGATTATTTAATTAAAGAGTAACTCCAGCTTGTGAAAAGTTTTTTGAGAATTTTTTTTTAACTATGTTACCATTTGAAGAGTCTGAGATGTGTATTTACTACATCAACAAGGTGATAGGTAACCTCATGCAAATGATAACCTCATGCTGAAGATTTAGTGCTTGTGAGAGCAGGCGGCAGGTTGGAAAAGGCTTTTCATGAGTGATATTAAATCCCCTTTGAGGCCTTCCTCCCCCTTCCATGTTCTCTCTGTCTCTCTCTTTCTCTCTTCCTCTCTCCATATGATTCTGAACTTTCCATCGACTCGTTCTCTCTGTGTGTGCTTTGAACTTCCAGTTGCTCTTTGAAGGAAAGTCATAAAAAGGTCTTTTATTCAAGCCGGGCTGCTTTGATGGGGTTGTCACTTTGTACGACGCACTGAACCTTCCCAGGGAGACAGCCTTGTGTATCTGAGGATCCAGACGAGCCAGTGGGTTCTGCCCAAACCGACAGGGACTCCTGAGGCAGAGCCTTGGCACTAACGGACACGTAGTGGCCCCTACACACATGCTAGTCATTGCATGCCTTGTTGTGGTTTGGTGTTTTCTTACTCTTCTCTCCTGTTTTATATTAATGGGCACAGATTTTCATGGTTATCATATAATTTTTAATAACATTAGTACATATGCTTTTCCCTATGAAGACTGAAAAGAGGAGCAGTTGACTCGCTATGTCAAACCTGTGCCTTTTTCTGCTAAAGCTTTTTAACTTCAGCGTACATAAAGATAAAGCAACAGTAAATAAAGCATGAAACTAGATACCTCTTGTTTGACAACATGAACAGTGCCAGCAAATTAATCCCAGAAAATATTTTTACATCTACAACGAAGTTTGTGCAGTGCCTGAGTGCCCCAGGGTATGGCAAAGAAGCCAAGTGTATGCGAGCATGTTCTTTCTTTTCTTTTCTTTTTTTTACAGAGAGAGGAAGTATAGTCCAGATTCAAAATGAAATGAGGTGAGTCCCAAGTCAGTTTGACACAAAGGGGATGAGGGCTAGAGTAGAGCAATGCATGGGAACCAGCATGGAGAGATCTTTCTGGATAGGTTTTCTGTGACTGGGTACACAAAGGTGCTTCGTCGGGCCTGGCCTGGTGCCAACAGCGTAGCGCCACTGTCCCAGGTGTCGAGTGTCAGGGTGCTATTCAGCCCAGGAAGTGTTCCATGTCGCACTGTCCCCAGGTCCATCAAAGAGGCTGCTGTGTGCACGCCATCAACCTCATGGCCAACATGGCTTGGTGTTCAGAGGATGACTGGTGGAAAAAAAAAAACAGCCTGTTAAATCTTTTCCCAGGGCTGTGGCTATCTGAACTGGATTGGGCCAAAGAGAATTAAATGTGAAATGGAGCTTCTGAGTTTCTATTTCAAACCTCTCCCACATTTACAAAAGGAGAGAGAAGGACACCCATCTGGGATTGGAGTTGAGGAACACATTGAGGATTAGGGACAGACTTTCTTTCAGTGCTTCATTATGAATTTGTTTCGCTCAGGAATGCAGCAAATTTAAAACTATTTTCAAATATCTTTCTTTGTTATGTTGTGGTCATCCTTGTCCTATGTCTGCATTAGATCTGATTAGAAACAAGAAGATTTGAATCTGGCTTTTTTTAAATCATCAAACTTGCAGCCAAACTACAACATATTACCATATTATTTCAATCATTCTGGAAAAATTCAACAAGCTGACGGCAGATTTGCTTCAACTAAAAGGAATTCTATTTAAATAGAAGGCCATGTCAAGGAGAATATCTATCAAACTGAATACTCTGACAGTCAGGGTCAGCTCCCGATTGAGCAGAGAGTGAATAAATGCACCGAGGACAAAGGGACACTGGGTGACTTCAGCCCACCTCTATCTCCAATTATCATTGAATGGGGAGAGACAGGGACTTAGCATTAAGGAAGAATGGGGGAAGGGTGTCCGGAGGAGGAGGGGGCACTTAGGAAAAGGGAGACTACATGTTGTTTCAGGTGGCCTAACTCACAGGCCTCCAGCTGGCCCAGGAAGTGGCCCTTGAGGGCAGTATTGGCAGCTCATTAGCCCAGATCAAAGGCCTGCACTTCCTCCTGGGTAAACTTGCTTTACACTGCACTCTCCACTTAGATCCCCCAGCGCTAATCTGATTGATACGCAGACAATACAGCCAATTAACAAAATAGGAGTCTCAGAATTAGACAGCTTGGTTCATGAGCACACCAGGGAGTTCTTGTCAATGCAATAATCATAATATAGAATTAGCAGACAAATGGCCAAATGGTGAGGATATCAGGATCACATCTATCGAACATCCTCCACACTTCTGTTTCCTTTCTTAATTTCCTCCTCATTGACTGACACTCTCAGACTTTGTGATCATTAATCATTAATGGAAGGCTAAGAAATATCCTGAGTCATGTCCGGAGGCAGACTCTCCGTCATCAAACGGAAAATTGCTGTTTCGCTGGAAGTGGACTAGTTGGTGGTGATGAACGCCTCTTTCCAGCCGTAGCTTATTTTAGGCATTAGCTTGTCAGCAGAGGGATAGATATTGCTGATCTGAAATGGCCATCAAACGATCATGCTGATTCAGGGCTTAAATTAAACTCCTGATTGATAGCAACTCTGAACCACTGATTCTCCCTTGGACAACATTATGGTCAGGCTGCTAAAAGCACATGAGTCAAAGGATGTGTTTAAGATAAAAAGAAAATAATATCCTCCTCACAAAGTTACCCTGAGAAGCACTGAAATTCTTGTAATATAGCAAAAATTGTCATGTGCTTAACCACACAATAAATACCCAGGAAGTCATGAATTTACTGGTCTGGCTGTTCATGTGATTATTGTTAAACAGGACATAAAGGCCAAAATAAGGGATATGACATACAGTTGCAGTTACTATTAGTACCTAATCAGGAAAATGTGCCTGGTTTAATTACAGTAGTCTGCTGAGCTTAGTCACTGATTCAGTTTTGTCGGACTGTGTTGATCCTGAACAAAACAAGGACTTGCTCTACTAAAAAACATATAATCTTATGAACCATACATTAGCTTAGCTGTGTTTTTCCAGACAAAAAAAATGCTATTCTGTGATAGAACTTGGGAAAGCATATTGGAAATACAGGGCATTTTACATAGACAAGTGATTTTACTATCTGAGTAAAGAGCTACAGAAGATCTGCGTCTTCTGTAACCATGTTTTCAGGGTATCATTGGAGGGAAGCTGCTGAATGAGAGGAGCGACACGTGGAATGCCCAGAATGCCAGCCGTGTGAATGGTGGGTCCACGCCTCAACAACAGGTCACACTTCATTGCTAGTTTGTCCCATGGGTGAGAGTTCAGGGGCACTCCTGTCAGTTCTCTAAAGAAGGGTCAGGGGTCACCATCTCAGTAAGAGCTCAGCTTTCCCTTCAGTGATGGTGGTGGTGGTGTCTTCTCCTTCTTCCCATATAAACTCAGATCACTAGAGGTTTGCATTCTCTGCAAACAAGTTCCTTCCTGTGGACTTTCTGCTTTGGAGCTCAGGGACTAGAGCCCCTTCAAACCTGGCACAACCTGGATGAAACAGGATTTTATTGGAACCTGCAGAGAAAAGTGTGTCAGCATGTGCTGCCCTTTAGATTAAGTGAAAACAATTGTAATATTGTAAATTATATGTAGTTAAGTGGACTTCCATTCAGTTGTAAATCTAGGCTATTTAATAATGATATTGCTGATGATCTTTTAAGCGAATAAAGAAACAGCTAGAAGAGAAAACAAGTGAGCGAAAGAGGAAAGATGTCAAGCCCAAGCTTGTAAGCACTTAAATGGTGGTGCTGACAGAAAAGCATTACATGAATCCTTTCACCAGTTTGACCTGTTAATATGTGTGAGAGCCTGCTGAGGGTCATTTCCATAGTAAAGTGGGACCTGCTGTGTATTGGAGCTGTGAAAGCTCCCTTATTTCCTCTGTGATAATCGTATTTCCAGTTTGCGCTCATTAGCACTGAATGAAAAGCATCACGTTTAAAGAGTAGCCAAGGGGGCTGTTTGCACCTTAGCATCATCTGTCTAGACTCCAGCTTCAGTCAGAACCGGAAATTACTGTTATCTACGCTGCCTATACCTGGCTAAAATCAAATTGTATATTAATCACTGTAAGTGTGGTTTTGTTGGGTTGGAAATAATCTGCTCAGATCCCTGGACTAACCCTGACCCCAGACATCACGTCTGAAAAGCAGCTGAAAGGTCCAAATCCTTATTCATAGATGGTTAATATAGGCATCAAGCAAATATCTTATGAGCTCGTCTTTTAGTTAGTTTAATCACTATTCTTCGCTAGCGGCTGTTACGTTGAAAAACAGGATTAACCAATCAGAATCATGCATTTCTCCGGTTTCTGTAAGAAAGCTTGTTATAGCTGTGAGTTTAGGAGACAATCTGGGCTGGAAAGGAGGTTTTTCAGTAGAAATATTATAAAGGTGTCGTTATTAATATGGTGAGATGGTGAGATAGTGGTGGTTGCTGGTAGATAGTGTCTTAAATTATTAAAAATAACAAATCTGTGCTCCTACTGCTACCTTCCAGGCATCCAGTAAAAATGCATGTAGGCTGTAGCCTATCAGTATACAGAGCAGGTCACGTGGTGATTTTATTTCGTAATGAATTCCTGGCTAAGGCGCAGGAGGGAACTTGAATATGAATCGAGTGTTTTGTGAATGAATTTAGCCTTAGTCAGGAAATCGAGGTCCGTGTTGTCATGGAAATGAGCAGGAACGCGGAGGCCGTCGATTTAACCCGTGACAGCTTTAGTCCATGCGCGAGCTGCGAGCTGATCCGCGGGGGCAGGGAGGAGGACAGGAGGGAGCAGGGCCGCTCAAAGGAAAAGTCACACTCATTTCCTCCTCGCGGTTTCGTTACAAATCAACAACATCCTGTTCTTTTGTGGATCCCGCATGCCCCGACGCCGCCTGCTCTTTTATTGCTGATCTACAGCTTTCCAGTCCTTTTTTGTTCATAGCGCGCGGTAAAAGTAATGACAAAGCAGCGATGATAAAACACACACTCTGTCCTCAACCCGAGTCACAGCTGGACTCCACAAACGAGGATAAAGTACACGTTACACTCGAGCTAAAAATTAATCTCGATAAAGCTAATACAGCAACCACACACACACACACACACACACACACACACTGCGTATCGTCACCATTCTGCATTGCGCGTAGGCAAACCAGTGACTCATGGACACACTTGGAATAGATTTGCCAGGTCTTTAGACTCAGATTTTATTTCATAACGCGTTACCTCGTTGTCCTTTTCCACACTGTTTGATTATGAATCAAAGCCTAGTGGTTGCCAGAACAAGCTGCAAACACCGGTGCAATTTTTACAACAATATTCTGCACCAGAGGACACAAAAAGAGCGCATTATTGATAAGAGTGAAGCACAAAGTCGCCTTATTCGTGTAATCGACTCTGACATTGCCCTTGGTGACGAAAAGCTCCCCCTCCGCCATCTCTCTCTCTCTCTCTCTCTGTCTGTCTCTTCCATTCATGAAACGCTCATATGCACGCATGCGCAGTGAGATCGGGAGCTCTCCCATTCATAAAAGTGTAACCCCCACGCATTTGCGTCCGGAGTCGTTATGCCCTCCCATTCACAAAAAAAAGCCTGAGCCAGAGCATCTGCGCAGTACCTCTCCAAACCCTCCCATTCATAAAAAGCCATTCCCCCCTCATGTAGTTGCAACATCGTGTCAGTTTGCCCGTGTCCTCTCTGCAGCGCACACTGCAGCCCTCATGCTGCTCCCTCCGGATTGTTAAACGGGGCTTTTTCTGGTTTTATTTTTCTTTCATTTAGTATACACGGAACTACTGCTTTAGTGTTGGAATAAACTAACCGAACCGCCAGAGTCACAATGCGCTGTTCTCCAAAACAAGTAAGTCTTCTTTGTGTTCAGTCTAAAACATGCGCCATAAACTGTAAAATCAGAGCATTAGCTTGTTTTGTCCTGTTTTTGGAGATTATTTTCCTGGTCTTTCATGTGCCTTGATTTTTTTCCAACGCCGTCAGTGTCGCACTTTGGCAAAACGACGTCTCTGTACCTACTTACGCGTCGTGTCAATATTTAACTACAGTATAACCACAGTGGCAGGGTCGTAGACTATTCAAGAACGGAATACACACACACACACACACACACACACACACACACACACACACACACGACAGCTAAGCTTTCCTTTATGCTTTGCGTAAACGCTGCGTGTTCGGCTTGAGGAATGAGAGCGTCGTGTACTGCTGGTGGACTGGAGATGTTTGCCAGAGAGACACACTGTTCTCCTTGTTATCTGCTGCAGCTCTCGGATTTACTCCTGATTGTCGATTTTGCCACTGAACCACTGAAATGTGGATTTATCTGTACACTGAACAAAAGGAAACCAAACCGTGGTTTCACTCCGCGAATCTGCAATTTAATTCAGCCTGAACCCATTTTGATCAATTTGTGACGTTTAATGAATAGGCTAATTAATTAATTAATGCAAAACCTGGTCTATCGTGCAGAAGTCAGTGCGCTCTGCTGTGTTGTGTGTGAACGCGTGAAGCGCAGGAGAGGGACAGAGTGTACAGCAGCTTAACATGATGATGATGCGCAAGGCTCTGGCTCGCTTCACTGGAGTGAAATGCAGCAACAGGTTCCATTTTTTCCCGAATATCTTTCATTATTGAACCGTCGCTCGTGCATGTAGTCTGGATAGTCTATATGTTCCGTTCGTGTGGTGGGCGAAGAGACTACAGCGGGTTCGTGCCTTATGTTCGGGTGAAACTGTCGCTGAGTTTCATCTCCGCTTCTATATTTAGCCTCAACCTAGGCGAGCTCTGACATCGCAGTGCTTGTGGTTGGTGTGCTTTTATTTCTTAGCATCGACGTAATCGCAGAATCTGTTAAGCCTGCTTCGGTTGCCATAGTGGTGTCTACAGATGAGTTACTCGGTAGTGAGTGGGAATAAAATCAGCTGGTATAATATTCCTGTTTAAGGTTTATTATTTTGAGACGTCACTCAGATGACCACAGACGTTTTTAATAAGTGTTCCTTTACCCCAAAAAAACCCACACAAAGCATAGAAATATGATCGTTCTTTTTAAAAACCTTGTTCTGTCGGATATCAGTGGTCAGTTAGTGAACGTGGCTGTCTAAAATTGATTTCAAATGTAAAATATGGGCTACAGTGGGGTCAACATAAAGCGTACGAGCTCTATAAAAGCTGAGTGCTGTCCTAATGTCATGCTGGTGTCTTTACAGGGCTAGTAGATGCTGACCTGAGCTCTTTTTGGTGTATGAGGGACACGACCTACAGATGGAGTCGAGGGTTGCTCACCACATTCCTGGAGTCTCTTCATCCATGATGGTGCAGCCTTTGCTGGACAGCAGGGTCCCTTACGGTCGGCTTCAGCACCCGTTGACCATCTATCCAATTGACCAGATGAAGTCCTTGCATGTGGAGAACGACTACATCGACAGCCCTGCAGTGGTGTCACAGCAGCCTCCGAGCCACAAGGTGGCCACCAGGGGGCAGGAGGTCTTGCTTGGAGCTCAACACCATCCTCACCTGTCCCGCTGTGAGGCCCCAGATGCCACCACCCACCCCTGGATCTCCTTCAGCGGCCGACCTAGCTCCATCAGCAGTAGCAGTAGCACCTCTTCCGATCAGCGGTTGCTCGAGCATGCGGCGCCCACTCCTTTGGTGGACTCTTATTCCAGCGGAGGAGGCCATGCCAGGATCCTGGGTACAGAGCAACCAAAGCTTCCAGGGTCCAAACCCCAGCACTCAAAACCAGGGGTAGCCTTGCCGACTGAGAAAAATCACATGCCTTTGTGCGACAAGTGTGGAAAGTGCAGGTGCACGGAGTGTACGCTGCCCCGGACCCTTCCCTCATGTTGGGTGTGCAACCAGGAGTGTTTGTGCTCAGCCCAGAACCTGGTGGACTCAGCCACCTGCATGTGCTTAGTCAAAGGTGTGTTCTACCACTGCACCGAGGATGAGGATGAGGAAGGCTCCTGCGCCGACAAGCCGTGTTCCTGTTCACACTCAAACTGCTGCGCACGCTGGTCCTTCATGGCAGCCATTTCACTTGTGCTGCCATGCCTTATGTGCTATTTGCCCGCCGTGGGTTGTGCCAAGCTCTCACAGAAATGCTACGACAGCCTCAGGCGCCCGGGCTGCCGATGCAAAAGTGCTCCGGCCTGCAAGGTGGCAGAGGTCAAGAACTGTCCTCTGGAGAAGCAGGCCTCATGATGACATGTCCAAAAGAAATCTACAAAGAAGGACTTTGAGCAGAAGGTGGCAGAACCTTCTCCAGTTCTTGTGTACTTCCCCCAAATCATGGTACTTAAAGGGTGCACGCTTTGTCCTTACTGTCGTAGTGTAATGCTACAAATGCTCAGTCATGATGTTTGCTAGAATGACTGGTGTCTTAAGTTTAACTACAAAGAGATAAGGCCTGCCTTAGTTTTTTTCTCTGTGGAATCAAAAGCGTTCTGCTATTTCACCCTCTAGTTAAAACACTTGCCATAACAGAATGCTGCAAAAATGTCTGTTTTCTCCTTTGGTGATTTTGCCTTTGGGTGGCTTGGAACAGTCAAAGTAAATATCACCTATTCACGAGTATTCTATACTTTGGCAATCCCTCCCCGGATCTGGCACTGAGAAAAGGTTGCAGTGCATTCCAGGCTGATAACATGTTACAATCAAAATAACTAGACTTTATACCTCCATGTCCACTTATAAGCTTGTTATAGAGCTTTTCCTCCCTTTTTCTTTGAGGTGAGAACAGAAGGCATCATTGTGTTGGTCAAAGGACGTCAAGTTCCTTTGTTACCTAGAAATGCAGTTCACTACTTTGGAAAGTAAGCAAGAGCCCAGTATTCACCTCTGCTGAATAGATCACTGTCCATCATCTTAGGGACAGGTTTGTAGGGTTTTTAAAGACAAGTGACTTTCACATGTATTCGAATACATGTCACCATACGTGAACTTCCACAATATTTCTTCCAAATATTAGCAGTTTGATTTGTTATAGAAAAGATATCACCTCAGGGAGCAGAATTTTCATATATTATGTATAGTATGTAACTACAACATGGTAGTCGATTTAATAGGAAACTGCTACACACAAATGAAATCATTTGATTAAAAAAAAAAATCCATAAGCTACAGGACAAATGGGTCAGCAGGAGGGTTATCCCAAAATATTAAACTTTCACTAAGACACCTAAAAAACTAATGACAAGCACAGCATTATGTACAAATGCATGTACAATTATTGTAATTAGTGAAACTCTACTAGCCATGTACCAAACCCCTCATGGTGTACTCTACCACTCATAGGATTCGCTATGATGCAGTCTTGTGGTTTGTCTAGAATTAGCCCTAAAGATAATTTGCCAAAGGAGTTCTAGTTTGTAAATTTTAGTTTACGTGGGGATAGCTTCTTGTGATCTAACAAACCAATCCCACAGCAAGGTACGATGTGTTTTGATTGCTCGGATTCTTTTCATATACTAAATTCCTACGATGGTCATTTAATCCAAACTTTTAGTGTTATACAGTATATTCAGATGTTTGTACCCATCTTTGTTGCACAAATCAGTAAAGCAGAAGAAAAAAACACTACTGTTCTTAGTCTTGAATGTATAAAGGCTAGGGTTTAAGTCTTTGCAATCTAATTCTTGGATAGGTGCCAAAGTAGAGATGAGCGAGGAAGCTTGCATAGTTGCATAGGTGCAAAGTTGCAAATGTATCATTACTATTCTAGAATTAGAACTATGCAGGATACATGCTCTTGTAAATAGTGTCAAGAAACTAGCCGTCTTAAAAATGCATTTCAAATGTCCTAAAGAATTGCATGGTACAGTTTAATTACAATTCAGTAAAAAAGTATATATAGGTGAATATTATATTTTTGGGAGGGCTGGATGTGGGTGGGGGTCAGAATTATGTGGTTGTGCAGTAGAAGGCAAAGGTCTTTCTATTAAAAGCACTTCGTTTAGAAAAGTGTGCCAGGCAATAAAAAATACCTCTGTTTATGCTAACCATGCCTCATTAGCACGAAAGGCATGGCTAAGGTTCCTCTGTGCCCCTGAAACTGTAGATTTAATTGAATCCACTGAAGGAATGCTGTTTCAGCATAATCCGGTTCCATTTGTACGTGTTTGTTGTGGCCACAGCTTTTTTGCCTTCATCTTAAAATGGTGAAACATCTTCTGTGCTTGATTGACATATACAGCTGCTGTGCATGAACTTGTCTGGGAGGGATACGGAGCCCTCTCAAGTAACATTCCATTCCATCTTATTCCAAGATTTCTAGCCTTTAAACCCCCAGTTCCCAAACACACACACACACACACACACACACACACACACACACTGTATTTGCATTGCTGCAATGTAATTTGATCTTTATAGAAATGATCTTCCTTTCCACAACACCAAGTAGAAGAGTTAAGGATGCTGTGACTATTTTATTTTATTTTATTTTCAGGTACACTTTCTTGGCCACTAGTGTTTTCAAATGATTGGTTTTTTGTCTCAATTAAGCAACCTTCCAAACCGGTCTTGTTCTCTCTGCATTTCTTTTGCTTTTGCATTCTTACTGTTGATAAAAGAGCAATGTGCTTTTGTTTTGTTTTACAAATGGCAAAAAAAAGGAAAAAACCTCCCACATATTAAAAAATGTCCCTTTATAGATATATTTATTTTGAAGTTCTATTTTATATAGTATTTATTTAGATGCCTACTTTTGTGTGTGAATGAAAGCTTATGTCAAAACAGAATGTACAATTGAAATGGAAAAATATATATTGTTAAATATAAAACGTTGTGGCGTCTTTTCTTCATGCTCCATTACACACAGATGTTAGAGGAGTATAATTATCTTTAAACACAAACAGTCTAAGATATGTGATATATTACGTTTCAGATCAGTCACGGCTATAGACTTATATAGACTATAGACTAAACGTGGTATAATACCAGCTGCTCCTTAGCAAATTGACAATGTTTTTGCAGCTTGAAATTCTGACCACTAAAACTTCTTGGTCTGTTTATAATTAGTACAACATGATGGTGCTTTTCTCAGTCAGTAAAATAGCTACAGAACTAAAACAAGTGGCTGTTTTTGCTGATCAATATTTTAAGTGCACTCGGTTGAGGAAGAAGCCTACAATCCAGTCAGTCAGTGCAGACTTCCCCTCTGTGTTTACGCGGTCACTTTCCTTCCTCTCTGTGCCTGTGTGGTCATGAGCTTCTAACACAAACCTAGAATTCTGGTGAGCAATACTGTAATCTTAATTATATAAAACATAACTTAGCTACATCTGGATTTTAGGTTTCTACTAAACATGACTTTTTATTGAATCAGGATGTGGACAGACCAAAGGAAATAAGAATTTGTACTGCACTAGATTATATAAATATGATAGTTCAGATTTTTCACAAGAGAATTTTCCCAAATAAAAGGCATCACTCTTTAGGCTCTATCCGACACAATTGTTGATTTTACCAAGAAAGCAAAGTCATACGGTTCCCTACAATGGACTGGTATTTCGGCTTTGTATTCAGTGTTCCCAGGATAAGCTATGGGTCCACTGTGACCCTGACCAGGATAAAGTGCTTACTGGAGTTGAATTAGAGTTGTAGGACAAAAGGGACAAACGGTGACAAACTTGTACCGGAAGTTTCAACAACGAAAAAACAAAAACACATACCGTGTTAATTCATGTTCGGATTTCTAGTGAAATAAACAGGAAGTAGTATGTGGGTGGAGTGAACAGGGCTACAGCCTCAAAACAAATTTGTACAGGAAATTTAAAGTAGGGTTTGTGTTTCATCTTCACAGCTTTTTTTTTTATTATTATCTACAAATAAAAATAATGATCAATTTCTTATCTTACAGACATTTTCACTGAACATGACATAACCACCACTTTTCCAAAGTAAACATTGCTGCCGTTTACCACATATCATGGCAAAATGTTCCTGTAGTGAGTTTTTGAACAAATTTTGGCCCGCTCCTCCCTGCAGAACTACTTGAGTAACAAACAAAAAATCCTGGTCACAGTCTCATTTTCTCAATCTGGTTCTTCCACAGTATCTCGAGAGGGCACTAAGTCTGGACTGAGACCAGAATTTTGAAGAAGAAAAAAAAAAAAAGCTTTTCAATATCATATTAGCTTCATAATTATACTTCAGAATTATTACAAAACGCTTCAGCTTGGCACGGCTCCATTCTACCAAACAGATTCTGCTCAGCTGATTTGCTGCTCTAAAGGAATCCTATTTTGCCCTATTTTGTCTTTACTGTGATGGACCCATGAACACTGGCCTTGAATGTGTTAAGGCCTTCAGGATGTTGGTGTACAGCTTTTATGTTTTGTAGATAAGCTGCTTTTGTACATTATCCACACCTAGAAAGATTCAGTCTTGGTCTGGGATAAAATCAAATCTGGTTCCATTACACTGGAACCAGTGAGACACGTCTACCTTTTGTTTTCTTGTATTTTTCTCACTCCAAAACATTGGCATATGATCCACCTTTGTCATTCCCTCTTACCTGTGCACCTGACTTCCTCCATTGCTCCGCCCCTTCTGCTCTTCCGCTCAACATCATTTCAATGGAGAGAGTCCTCGCTATTCAGCAGCAATGCTTGTCAAAGCCTGAGGCTGTTTTACACACACAAACACGCTCACACACACACTCACACACACACACACACACACACACACACACACACACACACACACACACACACACACACACAC
>JAQMYM010000027.1:75787-88060 GCA_030014255.1 Parauchenoglanis ngamensis
ATTTGCGAGTGGTCTGTTTTAGGGAGCGCGTGTCATCATTATACCAGGGTGCTAATTTTTTCTCTCTAATTATTTTCTTTCATTTGCTTTCATTGATCTCTTCACTGTTTTCCGTATTTAGCTAGCTTGCTAAGCTACTGTCATGTTTGTTTAGATTGATGTGGCATATCTCAAACATTAAGCCAGTCAAGCACACAATGTCACTCTGACTTTCTGTTTCAGAAGAAAAAATGGCATTTTATGAAATAAAATCACAGCTAAGAAGCTCTGGGTACTTTAAAGTCTCCTTATTCAGTGAATGGGACGACCGTATGTCTCTGGGCTGCAGCACAGCTGGTAACATCTTCACCAAACACTTCTTGCATTTGCATGGCGTGGACACATTCATGTCTGTGCTGAAATATCCTCTCTGAGATTTATTAGCCCAGAATCCCTGTGTGGAGCTCCACAGAAGCTGGAAGGAGTATATGCTATGAAAAGGTTATGAATAGCTCAGAATGCACAGATACCACTACTCAAAACCACAAATACAACTTATAACTGTGCTTAACTACTACATTAATAAAGGAATGTTCTGGTTGATCAACATTATTAGGTATTATGTTGGTGGTAAATGCACTGATCATCGACTTTTGGCGTAAAGTCCATATCTGACAGTGTAATGCATTTTAAAAAGCCACGTTTAGGGTCATAGGAGAACCCCTTGCCCTCGACCTCCAACGTTGTGGAACAGAAATTTATTAGAGGCGAGACTCTAAACCATGACAGAAGTGTGACCCACTAAAAGGATGACAACATTAGCAATCAGTCACTCGCTCGTTTTCCAGCCATGTCATTTTAGGAAGAAGAAAGAAAAGAGAGAGGGGAAGTTTATACAGCCAACTTTGGAGGACTGCTGCAGGAGCATGGCTATTTATAAAACTAGCAATCCCTTGCTAAAATTAATAAATATGCACAATTGAAGGCATCCTGTTATTTTGTGGCCAGGACTGAGGAAGTTATTTTGTGGTACACTGATAATTTTGGTTAGAACACCAAGCTATAAATACTGTCAGCACTGCTCCCTCCCAAGTACCAAATGAAAATCCGGTGTTTGGGAAAACAACTGCGAGGGGTGGGGGTACAGCCGGACACACTTTTTTCACTTCAGCCAGATTGTGTACCATTCAATCAGAGTCATTGTCACAAAGTATGAGTAGAACTGCGAGTTAAAAAAAAAAAAAAAACTGTGGTCACTGAGCAAATACTGCCAGGAAATAGTTTCAAAAGAGCATTAATATTCCAGATGCTTCCACATATAAACAACTTGGGAACAGCTCTGTGGAAATTCGATTTGCTATGTGGCGCAACAATGCAATACATCTATTGCTTAAACATATCTCTGTCTGCCACCAGGAGCATGCACTGGGATTGGCTGGTTGGTTTGACTACAAGCTGTGGTCCCTGCAGTGTTTAGCTGGGGCAGAGGCCAGGGTACTTAGTGTTAGTTAAGCTGAACACACACTACATGAATTTTATCACTTTCCATTAGTTGTTTAGTGGATGTACTGATGTGCAAACTACACAATTTCTCACATATGACACCATCTTGATTGCAGACAGGCACACCAGGTCCCGGAGTCCTGCTTTCTCATGAAAATAAATGGGAAAGTTTGCTATCATTTGACTTAGAAGTGCTTCACGGTTATGTATGGAAGCAAGAAAGATTAAAATGTGGAGAAAAGATTGCTGGGAGAGACATGGGCAGATGATCTGCTCTGCAAAGAAAACTGGAGGTACAATGCCAAAAATGTTGCTATTTTTATTTTGCACATTGTCAGCAATCAAGTCATGTTTGTTTTTATTTTTGTTCTTCCTAACAAATATTTGAGTTTGACATACCAAATAATTTGGCATTATTATTGTGTTTACATTTCGTTCTCACTCTCCTGCTCAAATAGTTGGATGATAAAGTGGATGCAGGGATCTCATGTGATAGCAGATGAATTTGATTTCCTCTCAGACTCTCATTGGCTGTTTCTCAGTGCTGTTCTTGCTACTAGTCATAGAGGAGCTCACACGACATGATTCAAGAAAATCAAACATGCTTGAAAATATCCGAACCTCAGTGACTGAAAAGGCAGCATTCACGCTTCACAAACCGCCGCTGTGGAAGCATTTGTAAAGTAGTCGCTCGGCCCCAACATTACTTGCCGGTCTGAAATATCCTGTAGCGTGCACAAAGCTTTAAGTGGGAGAAACTCCAGATCAAACTCTAATCAGCTGCACACCCCCAGCCTTCCTCACATCCTCCTCCACTGGCCTTCTGTCTCCAGACAGCAGAAAAAGCATGTTGCTGCCCTTCTCAGAGTTCATGTGTTCCCAAGGGAAACTCGAGTGGCATTTCCTACTGAGGGCAGTACCATTACACACAGGCAAAGGGTAGGAAGCAAGAAATGGCTTTTATGGCTTAATGGAAATTGTTTTACAATCACCTCCACCAAAACCTGTGTGTCTCGTGATGAGATCCTCACCTTAACAGTAGCACATCTGTGCACATTATTTTTTATGTTATTGGTTTAATATTAAAAATATTCACAAAGCTCCATAAAGTGCATCACTGGTAAATGTACACAACAACATGATTCTCAAAAGTAAGAAATAACGGCTGCCTTCCGATTCTTTCTTCAGTACTATGAAGTACTTCTTATTCTAAAATTAAAAAGCAAACCAAAAAAAACCACCCTATACCAGTTTGCATTAGAGTTCTCTTGGCAAATCCTTGGCACTCCGTTTGATGGCTAAATATAAACAGACCCCCTATTCAATTCTGGTGGGTTCTTCCATGTCGTCACCATGTCCAGGCCTCCAGCGGAGTTAGCCGGCAGCGGAGGCCACCGTGACCCTGGCCCGTTGCCGTGGGATATGAGCTGGAGCCAGCTTGGCTTGTTTAAGCCTTGTTTATGGCCTCTGAAAGGCAGGAAGTGCCGCTAGGGATTCCTGTTAGACCTGTCTTGTAGTTAATTTTACAGCCACATTTTATTTACTGATGGTTATGTCGGGGCCCTTGTCATTCACAAGCAAACATGCGAGGTCTGAGCTCGTTATAGCCCAGACCCCTCCCCTCTTTGCATTCCTTGAAACCCCTTGTCCTCTCATTTTTTGCCGACAGCACGGTAGGCCAAGGTAGTGAGTGGTCTTCGGTCTCAAGAAGCATTTTGTTTATTCCTCGGATAATGTAATCCTGCAGAGGTCTGTTTTCGATTGAAGCATGGAAAGGAGAGGATCGAAGTTGCCCTGAAATCCTTACGATCCAGCTTGTGTGGTACATGCTCATTAAGTATTCCACAGAGATCACTTTATTTCATTTTGATAGTGGGGTACACTGTTAACCATCAGGCAGTACTGATGAGAAGCTGACAGAAAAGTCATGCATTCACATCCAGCAAATATGAACTTTATTTTAACTTTATGCAACTTATTATGCAAGTCTTTTTTTCAGTAGAGGGACAATGCAGCTCCATTCATGTGGCAGCTGGCTCTATCCCAGGGTGATGTTTATGTGGCTGCACAGCCCTCATGTGACAGATAAAGGCAAGCAGAGCAAACAGGAGCTGAGATAGCACACTGATAGAGTGTTCCTGGGTTTCCGGTACCGCATATTTGCCATCTGAACAAGTGGGTTATAAGTGGTGTGGGTAGCTGAGGGGTGGGAGAGAGAGACTTTGTATATGCATGCGTCCTGAGAAACCTTACAGACTGCGGCTGGGGCCTGCCCTAACCTGAAGTAAAAATATTGTTGAATGCACATCAAAGAGCATGCCAAGAGTCAAACTGTGACATTCATGCCCTCCCTTTTTCTACTTAAACACATCGCCTGAAGAGGAGAATTTCCACTTCTAGTGTGACCATCAATCAGCTCCATGACCACTGATCCTGGATCTGCTGCCCACCCATCACACAGGAAGAGTTAATTAAGTGCCTTGGTTTGAACTGTGGGCTAAAATTCTGAGCCTCCATTGAATAAGCATTAGGGGACACATTCGAAGAAGTAGATGTAGAGTCTAGAGAGAGAGTGAGAGAGGGAGATGGACAATCACAGACAGAGGCCTCATTCAGGGATTGAGTTACTTCACTCAAGGGAGGAAGCTGTTGTCTATCTGTCCAAAATTCCACATTACAGTCATTTGCTTTACACCTTGTGGACTGGAAAGAGACGAGGATGACAGCTGGGCCTCTATTTTGTACTCTCCCTTACTTTAACATCTCTCAAGCACTTCTGAAATAACTTCTACAATTAAACTTACCTTTACCTTTTCTGCTGCATCCCCTGAATTCTCCGCAGAGCCAAAGTTGATCAATAATAAGAATTTCCAACTGCATGTTCAATACAATGACATAATCGAACTTCAGATCAACCGCTGAACTAGCGGCACTAAAATGTAGACAGGAATAGCTTTTTGCACACAGCTCTGGATAAAAAGGGACAGAGGGGTGTTCTTCACAAAGAACCACCAGCACCTCCATCATCATAGCTTTCCATTCTTCCTCATTCCATCCATCCTCACCGGCGCGTGACGACCAAGGCATGAAGCTGACGCACAAAACAACACCACGGCTGGTTTCACAGCAGAGTGAAGTGGAGAGCAAGCATTCGTCTCCCATGAGACTGCTCTGTTCTGAGAATGCTTTAAACTTCAGAAAAATTTGATGAGCCTTGATGGAACATGAGATTGATGAGATTTTGGAGATGCATTTGTAGTTAGCTTAACAGCAAACAGGAACGGCTTAGCCTGTTGGACAAGTTTATTGTGTGTGGCAAACTTCTCACTGTATTATTCCAATACTGCGTTCTTTCTCCCCATCTTCCTTAAGTCTTAAAAAGATTTCATTAGCCCACAAAGGATTTCAAAAATATTTCTTCAAGGCCTGGATAACAGTGGAAGGACTAGGAGAAACTAAGACAAATATGTATTTATTTCTATTTCCACCACACGTGTGCTTTTTAGACAACACCACTAATGCAGTGTGTCTGTGAAAGAGCCGTGAGATCTTGTCCGGAGCTGAGACGAGTCCAACGGAAAGGTCTCATTTGAGTGTGGGAAATTGGGAATGTTCTGCATGCCAGATTAGAGGAAATCTCCTGCCCCCTCCAATGAACTGTGTAATTTTTCCCAAGAATGAAACAATGGACTCTGAGAGAGCAAGCTGCAGATCATTTAGAAGAAAGTTCGTAAGGAATTACAGCAGTATAAAATACATCTGCCCTTTTGAGGTGCACAGCTTCGTACAGTAAGAGGTCGTGCAGCCTGTAATGAGACTAGCCCAAACATCATTACCTCATGTTATTGCCTAATCGATTTAGCTGAGCGTTTAAAAAAAGCATAGTCCTCGGTGTTGTTTTGTCAAAATCCACTATTGAAGTGATGTGTTAAAAATCCACATCCTTCTTTAAAGGTTGCAGATCTTCAGTATGGCAACCTGAATGCCACCGAGTCAGCAGAGACTGACAACACTGCAGCGGCGGGATGGGTTAAATCCATTATTCATTCTTTCATTCAAGAAAAAAAGGCAGGGTGGACAGAAGGAGGGGGAGACAAAGAAGTAAGCAGAGCTCAGCCACCTGCCACATTCTCCGACAAGGATGGAGTCAGCGGAAGGAGCCATTTCTGCAGGAAGCCACGCCGGCTCAGGAGACACTCTTAGCTCTTGTTGTGCCTGCTTCTCTGTCTCGTAAACCCATTACAGGCGTGAGAGCCAGCACGCTTGACTAGAGCATTTCAAAGCAGGAAGGAGATTCAGCCTTGCCCATTCAGGAGAGGGGGATAAAGAGAGAGAGAATGGCAGAGAGAGAGAATGGTAGAGAGAGAGAGAGAGAGAGAGAGTGCTGAATATATTAAATAACAGGCATCAACACCAGCAGCATGCTTCCTTACACCTGACTTCACCGAAAGATAGAAGTCAGAATTTAGAATGGAAGCCTTTCATTGGCAGACAGAGAGAGAGAGAGAGAGAGAGAGAAAGAGGAGAAACAGAGGCAGTTAAATGTTAGCAGAAACTGTAGCCAGAATGTTAAACTGGAACTGCTTTCATAATCAGAACTGCTCCAGTATTATGCATGTAACAGTCTATTACTCTCAGAACACATTCTGCACCATTTATGTGACATTCAGGTGTATGTTTTTTTTTGTACGTTGAGGAATTGCATTCATTAAGTCATACTGAAAGGGTGCAACCACTTTATGCTGTGTATCCAGCTGAGGCCCACACACTCAGACTTGTCAAGGACGTCAGTCCCCAGGACCACATCTCAGGGGCCCACTCGCAGTGCGGGACTAAAATAAGATAACACGGCCAAACAGCCCAAAAATCAACACATGCCAAGGGAAGTAGCTGGACTGTACAAGAACGCTTTAAAAACACACAGATCAGGCGAGGTCAAGAGACACTCATACTACATGTCAGTTGTCCCCATTACCAGCCATTAAAACTGAGTGTTCAATACACCACTTTCAGAATCTCAGAACCGCTGACCCACTCTTACCGCACCACTTCACCTGTTGTGATCAGTAACGGTACAAGCACAATTATGGTTGACTAAAATCTTCAGGGAGGTGGATCTCCAGGAACAGGATTGGTGACCACTGCGCTGCTGCAGAGAAATGCGCCTGATGCCCAAATCCTGATTTCTCACAAAAACAAACTCAAGAGCCCACTTTCATATAACTATTCTGTTCAGAAGCAAGAAAAAGCAGAAATAAAAGAAAAATGTGGAGGAAGCATTGTTTGTGGAGATGCAGGCAGCGAGAACTGTTCTGCAAAGAGAACTGGAGGTATAGTGGAAAGAACCATAGTTGTTTTTATACTGTGTTTACATTTTGTCCTCAACCTTCAACACAACTAGATGGATGCCAGACTGGATTCAGGGATCTGCTGTGCAGGACAGGACATGAGTTATTCATTTATTCATTCAGACATGAATAATTTCATTTTCTCTCAATTCTCAATTTCTGGTTCTCAGCGATGATGCAAGTCACAGAGGGGTTCACACTACATGATTGATCACTGAGAAAAGCAGACATGCTTGATTACATCGGAGTCTCTGTGACCTTGAAAGTCACGTTGCTGAACTGGTCACACTACAGGAGTGCACGCCATTGGAGCGCACAGTGAGTAGCCCTGACGTTACTGGTAGTGTGCACTTAAAGGTCACTTGAAAAACTCTCCCATTTGTTGAATCCTTCCATCAGTAGGGATTGTAGGAGAGACTTGCTATACTCTCTCCCTACAGTTCTTTTCCATAGCACAAGGGAACAATAGTAATCCCTCTGCTTCATGCTGAAGGCCTTGCCCATTAAAGCCCAGCCTTTAGTCACTGCGCACCCACAGCTCACTAAAAGCTCGAAGAATGTCAAAGGAAACAAAAGAAAAGCCCTCCTTCTGTTAAAACTCTGACCCAGGTGTTTTCACCCACACAGGCGGAGCTAAAAGCTCTAACTCGTTTCTCTTCTCCAATACCTCATTCCTCGGCTCCCCCTCTAGCACCTGCATCCCTCCGGAGGGGGACGTTCCGGAGAGGAAGCCCTGCAGGCGTCTCCCAGATGGTTCACAAATTGCACCTTCACTGCAATTGCAGCTTCCTCCACAGGATGACACACCTCATGCTGACGGAAGGAACCGGCACTGCCTCGCTTTACTCGCTAGCCCACACTGACAGTCCTAATAGCAGTGCTGAGTTGGGCTGTGGACTGACGGGACAGCAGGTCCTGCTATGTACAGTACGTGTCAGTCAATCACTTCTGAGAGATTATACTTAAGTGAAGGATAGACCATGTGTCAGTAATCTTACTCAATCAAAAGTGAAACTTTTCAGCCAAAAAAACATTACTTAAAATATTTTTAAATGTACTGGAGTAATTAAAATTAAAAATTAAACGCTTTTAACTAATGAAATAATGTCATGTTTTCATGTCAAAAATAATTTTTATTACTTGTAAAACTGCTGATTTTCATTTTAAACAAACTGCACCTGTTAATCTGGAAATATCACTCTAAATTTGCTGCTCATATACATGACTCATGCGACGTAGTTTGCTAAAGAAATAATCAGAAGTCAAAAACCCTGTTAAAAAAAATTATATATTTGCCTCAGCATGCTTTTTCATGTCATGCAGGAAGATAAGTAAGAGTTTACGGTAAAATTATTCCGGTTCAAAAATACAAAGCAAAAATATTATATAAGAAAAGTAGAATAACAAAGAATTATTACTCAAGTACTTTCCAGCCTTTTCTGAATCTGCTGTGCATTTAGGAGCAATTAAGAAGAAATACTTTAGGTCATTTTTCAAGGAGTTTTTCCATCCATATCCATATCGCTTGGTCATATGTGCCAAAGTGTAGTGCAGTCACTGAAAATTTGAATCAAAGTGATTATGATTATTCATGCCAACAGACATAACTCATTAGCCAGCAGCTGAAATGCTTGTGTAATTGTTCATATAATAGGGTTGTGCCTTCCAATGAGAATATTTTGCCCTTTGCCATGAGCCGTCACTGCGTATTAGACCAACTATCAACTCATTTTTTTTCAGAACAGCTTTACAAAAAACCTACTAGAGACTGCTGTAAGGGGACGGAGTGGAGGACGGAGTGGAGGACGGAGTGGAGGACGGAGTGGAGGACGGAGTGGAGGACGGAGTGGAGGACGGATCCTCAGGCTCAGTCAGTAAGGCAAAATAAAATGACGATGCAGTCTATGCCAGCATCCTATTGCAACTGAAGACAAAAAGAAAGAAATAATACACTCTAGCTGTAGGTTCTATATGCCATTTAATTGCTTATAATGTTTTTCTCTTGATAGGTGAATTCTTGACTGGGTTTCACACGTGACAATACACCACACTATTAATACACACTCGTCTCTTATGTGCTCACAGTAGCTATAAATCTGTCGCTCTTAAGATTAACCCTCATGTGTGAAGTCTAGCTAATGCATTGTGGCAAGTACTTCATTAATATATTACTTCTAAGCTACACCATATGTCTACAAAGTGTATAGCCTGACCTACCATGCATAAATCATATGTCCTGTTTCTGTACAAGCCACAACCGGCTGCTGCAGATTTATATTCTAAATGTCTCTTGTTTAATAAACTGTGTATTTGATTGTATATATATCATTTGATGCACACCAGCATTCTGTCCCAGTGAAAAAGCAGAACGGGAACTTGAGGTGGGAAGAACAGACGAGAGTGCATGATTGGAATTTCAACAGTGATCCTGCAGCTGGTACAGACGCTCTGTGGAGGGAGGCGAGGATGAGTCACTGGCCGTCCCAGAGACGTCAGTGCTTCTGTACAACACCTGAGCACTCAAAATGTTGAGCTTGCATCTGACACAAACTCTAAAGATTAATATTATATTATAATATATATACAAGCAGTGTACATGCATTATATTTACTGATAGCACAGACAGGTCACTGTGAGGTCATTCAGATAGAAACACTGATAAAATGCTCTACTCAGGCATGGCTTCATCACGGACCAAGACTGAGACTCACTGTAAGACCCTTAGCTGTAGTGGATCTAGTCTTCTGTGCATTAAGCTGTGCAGACAGCTAATTATAGGTGACACTATTGATGTGGCAGGATGTAGTGTGTGTGTGTGTGTGTGTGTGTGTGTGTGTGTGAGAGCTTGCAGCCAGGGATAGAACCTTGGCTCCTCCCACCGAGTACTGCAGTACTGAGTCATTCAGGATCAAGGCAAAGCTAGCCAGGGTTTGCACACGCAAACACATTCCTCCAGCCTAGCACACACACACACACAGTGTACTTACAGACATGTAATACACAACAGCAAATCATTCCTGAAAAGTTCTCACCTTCATGCATATGCAAACAGAAGGCTCCCCCCACACGTGCGCGCGCACACACACATACACACGACGCATAACCTGTGCATCCTGGGGAGATGCTGTCTGTAATATAGTCATTGATTTAATTCCATATTCCACATTAATTCATCCTTGTGCACACGCGCACACACACACACACACACACACTGGATGTATTAATCATTTTGACTCATTGTGTGCACTTTTCTGCCTTTCCCATAGCACTACACTGACACATATATAGCTTCTTATTCAGCCCCACTTGCTCATTCATGACTAAACCGCTTCACACACATTGTTATCCGTTGCAGCCCTTCTTCTCTTGGAGAAAGGAAGGACCAACACACACACTCACATGCGCACACACACACACACACAAGAGTGATAAACAAACACTGCCTACGTGTGTGACTGAGAGTGAGATCAGCTGCCAAGGGAGCAATAGATGTTGCTCTTGCTTTTCCTCAATGAGCAAGTGACGTAGCTCTGACCCACACCAAGGAGAGACTCCCTCTCTCCTCTCTCTGCTCTCTCCCCCTCCTCTTTCCTTTTCTATAGGGAACAGTGCAGTCCATTCATAGGGTTGGTCAGCCAATCAGGTGGAAGTGGGAGAGTGGGGGTGGGCCATGACGAATAAGTTACCTGTATTACATCACTGAATGGAAGGGGGGTTTCGAATGAAGACCAGGGCCTCTTCTCCCCCCACTTCTCTCTCTCTCTCTCTGTCTAGTATGAGTCAGAGGCAGGCTGATTCCCTTGATGCACTGCGGAAACGTAGCATGACGTCTCTCTGCTCTTGCCTGGTGCGAGTGTGAGTGTGTGTGGTGAGTTCTCAGCAGCCAATCCTGAGCCAGACTAACCACCATTCATGATGCTCATCACCCATTCATGAAAAGATGAATGAGAACTGAGAATCTTTGTTATTATTATCATCATCATCATCATCATCCTTCCTTCTACTCTCTCATATGCGATACCAACACATCTGATTCACTCCTCCATATCTTGACTGCATGGCTCTAAAAGACAGAATCAAGGTGCCGATGAGACAACACAGGGTATTAAAAAACAGAAAGGTGGATGAAAGATGAAAGAAAGGAGTGCAAAAGCACTGGTTTCTGAGTATCCTCCATCACATCACCATCAGCAGCAGCCGCAACAGCATTCTGAGGATGAGTCACCAGGCGCTCGTCACTGGATACGGCCCGCCTTCACCACGGTAACCATCCAGCCAGAATCCTCCCACCGTTCAACTGACCTTATCAGCAAAGAGTCAGCGTCAACCCCCCCGAGTACAGGCACATGGAAACGTTCAAGGACAGGGGAAGGAAAAAGAGATGCTGTATGAGTCATACGACTGGAAGTGTCACCCAAAATCTCTCTCTCACACACACACACACACACTTCTCACCTTCCCCATCCTCACTTCCTTTATCACACCCATTCTAATGCCAGGATCTTCTTAATATTGCCTCATATTCTTAATACTGAGTCTGGAGAATTCTTTGGCTTGTGGTGTGCGTGTGTTTCTATGGGGTTAAGGTGCCATGGGTGTGTGCGGTGTTAAGTGCTTTAACCCAGAAAGACAACAGGAAGGGAAGTGACGGCTACCGATCTCACAGCTCACAGAGTCCAAGCTGAGAATCTGTGACGCACTTCATAGTTAAAGAGCCTCTGCAAGCAGGAGTCAGCCATAACACCTTCACAAACAGTAATAATGCTACTGCATGTCTAAGCTTCAGCTTACTTGAAGGTTGAAGTAAAAAACGATATTCCTAATTCCATTCCTGAATGCACGGCCACTCCGTACCCCGCTGTGGAATCAGGTCAGACTAGTCCTTTTGCTTGTAAAGAGAAATGTTGAAAACAAGGTCTTGCATAATAGGAAGGAAACAAAACTGAGATTCAGTTCTGCCAAAATATATCTCCAGCAGCAGAAATTAGAATAAACAATTAACAGACTAAAGTGTTAATTAATTAATACCATTAGGGCAGTGGTAGCTCAGTGGTCAAGCCGTTGGATTATCAACTGGCAAGTTGCAGGTTCAAGTCTCATCACAGCCACGCTACCATTGTTGGGTCCTTGAGCAAGGCCCTTAACCCTCAACTGCGCCACTGATAAATGAGATAAATGTAACTCTCTTACCCCTCCCTCTCCCAGTGTGTATTAGAGCGTACAGTGGCCGTCAGGAGCCCGTAGCCTACTTACATTCACACTCTCTTTACTTTTTCTGTGCTAAATAATAAGTACGATCCTCCATTTTTTACAATTTGGTTCTCAAACTTGTTCTCCAGCTCCAACAAACACTGATTCCTCTCCTTTCTTCTTCTTTGTCGTCCTTCCGGTGCTTCCTTCCGGATTCACGCTGCCGCTTGTAAAAACGTGAAACGTGGAAGGC
>JAQMYM010000027.1:88160-113788 GCA_030014255.1 Parauchenoglanis ngamensis
ACCTTTGTACTTCTGTTGCCTTATATGTAGCACCAGGATCCTTTGGGAAACGTTATCTCATTTCACTGTACACTGTATCACATGTATACGGTAAATGACAATAAAAGTCACTTGAACTTGAACTTGAACTTGAAGCAATATGGTAGATTCTGTACTCAGCCAGTCAGGATGGAAATGTATTCTAAAAATACAACATTTGTTTAAAATGACCCTGTCAATTCATATGAAGGTTGAAAGCAAAGTGGTTAAATGAAATTTGGAATCGTGACAGACTCAGTGCATAGACAGAGACGGGGTTAGATTAAGAAATATGGTAGATTCTTTGTTAAGCCAATCAGGAATGTATTCTAAGCTACAACATTTGTATAAACAGACCTGAGAGACCTGTATAGACAAATAAGGCAGTGTATTTTCCTCTCAATGTCATTCCTCTCAATGTCAATGTCAAACACTCAATGTCATTAGTCATCATAGCAGTGACTTAACCACTATATCAACAGTATATCAAAAGATAATTCAAACAGATAATTGTCTAATTAGTGTTGTAGAACTCAAGTCCAGTCTTGGTCTCAAGACTCACTTCTCGTCTCGTCTTGGAATGGAAAGCAATTCTACTCACACTTGAATTGGTCTCGGACTAGAGCGGCATGGATTGGCTTTCTAATTTTATAGGGAGTACTCAAGACTATCCTCCTTCTCACAGTTACTGTGATAAACTTTTACATTTTTGCAAAATTTTGCGAAAAATACAATGAATCCATTAATTATTAATTATGACTGCATTGCATGATGTGCAGAGGAAAAGACAGTGTGTAATTGTGTTCACTTATGCTGAATTTAGTGCCACACTTGTGAATATGAATTCTAGTATGTTGCAATTATTAACACACTCTAATGTGAATTGTCAAAGGAGCTCAGTTTCTATCTCAAAGACTTTTTCAACATGTTCAGTGTTGGGATGCTTTTTGTTTTTTAACTTTTGACTTTGTAAAATGTTCAGGTTAACCCCAACTAATCACCTTTCAGTCTTCAGGTATTTTTACAAAATACAAGAGTCCATATGAAGTTAGTGGATGGGTGGATGTTTTATGTTACATTTCATTACATTACATTACATATTATAACTCCCTATACAGAGCTGGAGATGTAGAGTGTGCCAAGCTGCCCCATAGCCAACAAGTCCCAATCTTCCCTACAGAAATTTCACTTCTCAATTCAGTTCAGTTCAGTTTCAGTTTAGTTTATTTGTCATATGTATGCTAACACAGGGTTAACAGTACCATTAAATGTGTTGGACGAGAGTACAAACAAGAAACAAGCCTCAGCAATGGAGGCCTACACAATTGGATTTAACATAAACTTAAGATAAGGTGAAGATCAGATAAGGAGAAGGGGGGGGGGGGGGGCAGAGGCATAAATAAGGGGTGTAGAGCAGACACCATTATTGCATATAGAGAAAGTGACCTGTGTAAGTAACAGTGATTGCACACTGAATATTGAATAAAGTGACATGTGTAATAACAATAATTGCATATTGAGGTAAAGTGTCGAGTTAAGTAGTAAGTGACAAATTAAGTACTACTTGACACTGCAGAATCAAAAAGCAGTTTAGTGGTATGTTGGTAAGCAGTACACTGTGGGATGTTTAGTTGCTGGGGTTAAGGAGTCTGATGGCCTAATGATAGAAGCTGTTCTTAAGTCTGGTGGTCTGTGCAGCCATGCTTCTGTATTGCCTTCCAGAAGGTAACAAAGAGAATAGTTGGCATGCTGGATGGCTGAGGTCCTTAATGATGCTGTTTGCCATTCTCAGGCAACGTTGGAGGTAGATGCCCTGAATGGTAGGGAGGCTGTTGCCAGTGATGTGCTGTGCTGCCTCCACTACTCTCTGTAGTGATTTCAGGCTGTGGGCAGAGGAGCTCCCATACCATACTGTAACAGCCCGTCAGCAAGCTTTCTATTGAACACATGTAGAAGTTTGAAATGATATTGGCATTCATGCCAAACTTCATCTTCCTAAGTAAGTAGAGCCGCTGGCGAGATTTCCTGACCACAGTGTCAGTGTGTGTTGTCCAGGAGAGGTTCTCAGTGATGTTCACTCCGAGGAACTTGAAGTTGCTGACTCTACCGACTTCAGCACCGCTGATGTAGATTGGACGGTGTGCCCCCCCCTTGTTGTCTCCTGTAGTCCACTATCATCTCTTTAGTTTTGCTGACATTGAGAAGAAGGTTGTTGTCCTGGCACCAGCTGGTCAATGCCTTCACTCATTTTATGAGTGAACAAGGAATACAAGAGGGGACTGAGCACACAGCCCTGTGGTGTGCCCGTGTTCTCACATATATATTCTCTTTTACCAGGTGGGTGAGAGCAGTGTGTGTCACCAAGGCGATGGCATCTTCCGTGGCCCTGTTTGATCTATAGGCAAACTGAAGAGGGTCTAATGTGTCGGGAAGGGAGGCGCAGATGTGGGTTTTTACCAGACGTTCGAAGCACTTCATTATTACTGACGTCAGTTCAACAGGGCAGTGGTCATTCAGACAGGTAACTACAGTGTTCTTCGGTATAGGAATGATGATGGATGCCTTGAGGGAGGTGGGGACCACAGACTGTCTCAGGGAAAGGTTGAAGATGTTGGTGAACGCCTCCGCCATCTGGTCGGCGCAGGCCCTTAGAGCACGGCCTGGAATGCCATCTGGTCCTGGAGCTTTGTGGGGGTTGATCTTTTTGAAGGACCGCCTCACATCAGCCCTCTCTAGGATCAGCGTCATCGTTGCCTCCCTGTTCATGTGAGGGCAAATGGCAGGTTCATTATTGGCCGCATTGAAACAAGCATAAAAGATGTTGAGCTCATCTGGGAGAGATGTGGTTAGCTGGACACTGACTTTTTTTTTCTTTTTGTAGTCCATGATGCAGCGTAAGCCACTCCACATGCGTTTGGGGTCAGAGTTGTTGTAGTGGGATTCCACCTTGTCCCTGTAGTCCTTCTTAGCATTTTTTATGGACGTCCGAAGGTCATATCTGGCTGCTTTGTAGGCGTCAGGGTCACCTGAGTTGAAGGCAGAGGACCGTGTTTTAAGCTTAGCATGTATCTCACCATTGACCGAGGATTTCTGATTTGGATAGGTGCAGACAATGGCTTTTGGAACAACATCGTCGATGCACTTCCTTATGTATCCTATGACAGAGTCTGTGAATTTGTTGATGTTGCCAACAGCTGCATCTTTAAACATTTGAATTGCCTGAGTCTTTCATTCTGACTTGCCGGTAAACAGTGAAACCCTCTGGCGTGACGGCACAGTCGGGCACGCAGGGCTCCAGCCACGTCTCAGTGAATGCCAAAACACAACAGTTTCTTATTTCCTTTTGGTGTTTAATCCGCGCATGCAGCTCATCCAGTTTGTTGTCTAATGACTGAACATTAGCGAGCAAAATGCTGGGCAGAGGAGGCTTGTTGTTTCTCTGTCGTGTATGGCACAGAACCCTGGTGCACTTCCCTCTCTTTGTTTTCCTTCGGCGACACGCTAATAAACATAAGACCCTGGGGAGTGCGGCGTCCACGATGTCAAAAGTTGGTTTAAAGTCCAAACTGGCTGACAATCGCAAATACAGAAGTGATTGTCGGTCATACTGAATGTATGATAGTGCTGTATGTGCACAAAGAGTCAGTTGTAGAAAGAAAATAAGCACTAATACGCCGAGTTGACAAGGAGCTCTCATCAGTGTGGCCATCTTACAGCGCACCGGAAGTACCTAACTCATCACCTGCTTATTGTGGCATTTAGTATCTTGGTTCTCCTTTTATGGATGTTTAGTCCAATCTAAAGATGGTTGCCATGGCACTGAACTTTTCCTGCATCTTTTGGTATATATATAATACAGGCATCAGGTCATCAGTATAGTGAAGCATGTCCAGAGCATCCACTGGATTCCATTCTTCTTCTGCCCTGTACGTCATCATAATCTAGTTCATCTGCCAGAAGGAAGAGAAGCAGCAACAGGAACCCACCTCACCTGAGCATAGTTCTCATCTCATCATCTGATGATCTTGGTCTTTTCTTTCTTGATGTTAAGGCGTGTCTGTGCAGAGGAGGCTGCTATGGCTATGACCTTCCATTGGATTCTGTTCCTCTTCTGTGCTTTGGAAGTCTGTATAATCCAAAAAATAAGAACCAGCAACAGAAAACCACCTTTCCTGACCATAATACCATGAATGCGTTGGTCATCCATCCTCCATGGACTACTTTGCAGGTCAGTTTCTTGTACAAGTTCCTTATAAAGTTATTAGCATGGCAGGTATGGCATAATCCTTGAGCAGCTTCCAAATAGCAGTTCTATCATGGTCCCTAGTGCCTTCTCACCTTCTCAGAGTCAACTGTTCAACCATCATGCACAGCTGAAGGATCTGCTCTATGCAAGATCTATCTCTGTCCAGTTCTGTATTCTATCCAGGATGATCTTTTTGAAAACTTTCTTTTGAACAACTTGTGTAGTTGCTGATATTCAACTATTTCGGGAACCTTCTCCTCTTTTCCAGCCTTCTCACAGAGGGTATGTCCTCAGTGGTCTCTGGAGCTACATCTGCAAGTATGTTGTCAGGTCCTGCTGTTTGCTTTTCTTAAACTGTTCAATAGCTTTCAGTATCTCTTATTCTGTTGCCTTGTCACAGTCTATGGTTAGATCCCTGTAAGCTAGTGGTATCCCTGGTTAGGATTGATGGGACTGTCTGTTCAGGAACTCCTTGAAAACACAATTATTTATACCACTTACAGCTATACCACTATATTTCAACTATACGACTTCATGGGAAAGCTGGAGCCAATCCCAGCTGATTCAGGTGAGAGGCGGGGTTACACCCTGGACAGGTTGCTAATCTATTCATAGGGCTAATACAGAGATGACCAAAAAAAAAAAAAAACAGTTTACCATTCAACTGATGTCATTGCAGACATCCAAAAGATGAGAACTGATGTAGTTTTTCATTCTATTGATATTGTATCTAAATTATGAATTGTGTGTGTGTGTGTGTGTGTGTGTGTGTGTGTGAGTGATTGTATCTCTGCACATCCCTATATTTGTCTGTACTCACACTCTTATACACATTCATGTACAATAGTGTATACACAATAATGAAGTCACTCATATGTTTTTATTTACACACATGCATTTGTCTATATACGCACACACACACACACACACACACACACACACACACACACACACACACACACACACACACACACACACACACACACACTCACACACACACATACACTTTAATTCAGACACAAAAAAGAGGACATCCCATAATAGTCCTTCTACAGACCTGATTTAAAGCAGTGAGAGTCTGGAGCTGCTGATATTCACAACATCTCCACATCCTCTGCTCTCTCTCTCTCTCTCACACACGCACACACAGAGAAAGGTTAATATGATTTGAAACAGGAATGTGATGGCTCTCCTCTGGATTTAAGTGTGACGGATTAGAGTGCAAAAGCACAGCACAACCTATTCACTCTGTGTGTGTGTGTGTGTGTGTGTGTGTGTGTGTGTGTGTGTGTGTGTGTGTGTGCGTGCGCATGTGTGTGTATAAGAAAGCTCAAGTGTGTTTCATGTGATCACGTGTTTTTTTAGAAAAGAAAAAGTAAAAAAGAAAAAAGGACCAAGTGTGTGTATGTTATTTTGGGGCAGGGCTGTGATCTGATTGGTTACAGTGGTATTGGGGGTGTGGTTTTGTCGCTGTAAAAGTTTTGGGGCAAAAAAGTGCTTACTAAGTGAATCTCTCTCTCTCTCTCTCTCTCTCTCTCTCTCTCACACACACACACACACTGGGATTAGTTGATTCAAAGGTGTCTCTGATATCAAAACGTCTGCTCATATGATGTGCTCACTGAAGGTGTGTGCGTGTGTCTGTGTGTGTGTGTGTGTGTGTGTGTGTGTGTGTGTGCGTGCATGCATGTTTTTGTGAGTGTGTGTGGCCACAACAAGTAAACAGGAAATGACAGCATGGTCCACAGGAGGAAACAAAACCAGCCGACCGAAGTACAAGATGACAAGTGAGAGATGGATAGAGAGAGAGAGAGAGAGATAGAGAGAGAGAGAGAGAGAAACAGAAACAGAGAGAGAAAGAGAAAGACAGACATAGAGTCTCTCTCTGTGGCAGTGAGACAGGATTAAATGACAGTGAAAGGTTTGTGTTGTGATTAACGGTAATCGACCCGTGTCAATATTTACTCCAGCACTTATAACACACACACGCACGCACACACACACGCACGCACACCCACCCTACTTCTCTGTGCAGATCCTGTGTGTGTGATTGGAAACGATTTATAGTCAACTGATAAATGGAGGAGGAGAAAGCAGGTCATCATTTTATTCTGTACTGTAAAACATCCTCATGCATACCGAGTGTGCACTTCCAAGGCTCCCTAATCCGTCTTCACTCATGTCCTCAAGGCCAGACGGGGACGTCAGAATTTATTTCAGTCCTTATTTGGGCATCTTCAGGAAGTAGGAAGTTGTTATTATTATTGTGGATGGATAAACATGCTCAAGGACATGCCCATCTGTCAGTTCTAACATCTCTATAAGGTTTTATATCAAAGACAAAATACTGTAGTTTGTGAGGGGAAAAGTCATGTCACATGACTGGACTAAAAGAGGTCACATGACTAGTCTGACTAGTGTGAGGAAAAAAATTGTCACATGACTAGTAAGGGGACAAAATGAAGTCACATGACTAGTTGTTTTTCTCTTTTTTTCCCCTCATTTTTCCTGTTTATGTCCATCAGCAAAGAGAATTATAACCATTACACTTGAGGATACAATAGTGTGTCATTCAGAGGTGTGTGTGTGTGTGTGTGTGTGTGTGTGTGTGTGTGTGTTTGTCTGTGTACTATGTTTCCTGACCCCCTGCTGTGTGTGGTGTTTGAGTTATAACAGCAGGTGGTGACCATTTTAAATTGTTTTTTTCACACTGCAAAAAAAATGCCAAAACAAAAACAAAACATCAGTGTGAGCTCTGTGCACTAAATGAAAATTTTTTTAAAGATAAATTAACATAAAATGATAAATAAAAGAAATTTTCATTTACAAAAATGCATTATATAAAATGTTATCTCCAGGGCTCTCAAGTTTTGAAGACAAGAGTGATTTTCATTAATAATATTATTATTAGTTTTGTTGTTATTAATTGCTCAGACTTGTGGAAGAAAAGATTTGACACATGGCATTGACAATTCAACCTAATACTGTACATAGTATTTATTCAATTTCTGTGTGTGTGTGTGAGTGTGTCTTCCACCTGCACTGTCTCCTCCTCTTCCACCTGCACTGTCTCCTCCTCTAATGTTCCTACCCTTTCCGCCACCTTCTCTGGGCCAGCATCCTCTAACCTGGGCTTTTAGGGGGCTTTCCACTCAGGGCAAATGAAAGGATGCTGAATTGCTTTTTTCCTGACATCTTTGAAAGACAGATGCAATACACTTTAACTTATTTAGTGCCAATAAAATTATTTAGCCTATTTAGAGAGAGATGATTATAATGTGAGAATAGGTCAGTCATCCAGTGATAATGAAACATGACCAGGCGTAGACTACTTGTTCTGAGCAGGTGTTGGTGTCAGTGAACAGGCTGTAAAACTCTTGGCTAAGTTTAGGCTACAGACACTCAGCATTGAAAAACTGATGCTAATTATCTGGGCAACATTCTCCAACAGCAGTCAAGTTGTCATTGTTTGTGTCAAGTTGTGAATTTGTTGTAACATTAAAACAGGAGACGACTATGTGAGCGACATTTTCGGAAGATGTGTGCCAGGATAAATATGCCTTTTTCATTGGTTGTTGTGTTGCATTTTACCCAGATACAATACTGCTATTCTCTGATTGGCTATTGTTTAGGCCCTTTCTATTTTTTGATTGGCTGGTAAGTGACAGGCTCGACCAGCTTGTTTCATAGTGAGGCGCTACTGGCCAGAGAAATATTGGGAGCTGCGGCATATTAGCCTACAAATAGTTTTTCCACGTGAGAAATACAATGTGTAGCAGGATTGCGTGACAAAAGACCAAAACCTGAGAACCCTGTAATTACCTCTCAACTGCAATCCTGAAGTGTTTTTATCTATTGATGCGGAAAACGTGCAAACACGCTGGAAGTACAGTATTTTGGCGACACCTGTTGGTCAAGTGCTGTAATTACAGCAAAACGCCTATCCAAATAAATACATATTCTCTTTTTGTTCAAAGTTGCTTGAACAATGTTACTTTTGTGTTTGTTCTGTTTGTGTGTTAAAATATTATTAATGTTAAATAAATATTAATATAATTATTTGTTATAATTCTGATTTGTTCTTCAAATTGTGTTTGCTTTGATTTATGGTTTAAACTAGATAATTATTGTTTGTCCTGTTTGTGGTTTAAGAGTATTATTAATAGTAATTATTAATAATTCATAATTATAATGTTCTAATGATTGTTGTCATGCAATTAAATGTGAATGTTTTTTGTCATTTAATCACTCAAAAAATTAGTGTATGATGCTAGAAATTAATGGAGTATTCATGGTCATGTGTTCATGTCATATTTATTTTTTCCCTTTTTTGCTTCTCAGATGACCAAATTCGGCTCGCCGTCTGAAATCCCGGCCCGATTCATCGAGAGAAACGTCAGCATTAGAGGAAAAGTCAGAAGTGTAACGGAGAGAGGGCTAGAAGTGGAACACATCCCCATTCACGTCCCCTTATTGTCTTCTTTGCTGAGTAAACGTAAGGACACAGGCACCCCCCCTCCTCCTCCACCCTCTAACGAGAACCCCTGTCACCAAACCCACCCCGAAAGACCCAATTAAATCACTGGGGCAGAAATTTCACTTCCCAGCTGTCAGGAGGGCCGCCGTGTTCATCTGGACAGCTGGCGCAATCAAAAATTAATCCATGCTCCAAATCCCAGTGAATCTAACAGGCTTTGTGCAGAGTGGTGTCTGGTTTAGGAGTATTTAAAATTTCTCTGATCATCTCAGGATCCTAAATACTACAAATCATGTCTGGTTGATGTTTTTAACCTCCTTCTGTAAGATCAGATTAAATTTGCGGTCTTTTTCACGTTACAGCTGTGAGATTTTTTTAAATTGTAAAAATGTATATATAAAAAAGCATGGCTCTGCGACTTGGTGCTTTTACATGAACGGTGAGAGCCGACTCGCTCACATGAGCATGTTTTTTTAGTTTTTTTTTATTTGATACAGGCAATGCTGTAATTTACTGTAATTTATTTATTTTAACATCTGATTGACCAATCGGCTCTTTGAATCGGCTCTGTGAGTCAGCTTTGGGAGTCATTTCTTTAAATCGGCTCTTTGATTTGTCTCTCTGCGTCAGCCCTCTGCGAGTCGGCTCCTTGATTTGGCTCTTTGAATCAGCTCTTTGAGTCAGCTCTTTAAATCGGCTCTTTGAGTCGGCTCTTTGATTTGGCTGTCTGAGTCAGCTCTTTGATTTGGCTCTTTGATTTGGCTCTTTGGGTCGGCTCTTTGAGTCAGCTCTTTGAATCAGCTCTCTGAGTCAGCTCTTTGAATCAGCTCTTTGAGTCGGCTCTTTGATTTGGCTCTTTGAGTCAGCTCTTTGTTTTGGCTCTTTAAATCGGCTCTTTGAGTCGGCTCTTTGAATCAGCTCTCTGAGTCGGCTCTCTGATTTGGCTCTTTGGGTCGGCTTTTTCTTTGATTCGGCTCTTTGAGTCGGCTCTCTGAGTCGGCTCTTTCTTTGATTCGGCTCTTTGAGTCGGCTCTCTGAGTCGGCTCTCTGATTCGGCTCTTGATTCGACTCTACGTATATGCGCGTGAGTATATGCGACTGTATGTGATGTATTTTAGCATGTTTGACTTTAGCTGTGTTTAGTCAGCTCTTTGCAGTGAACACTGAGAGCCAACTCCTGTGTAAGCATTTTTTTAATTACATAGGCAGCCTCTGTACTGTAATAGATACATTTTAATGTGTTTGCCATGTTTTGTTGTCTCTTTGAGTCAGCTCTTCGATTCAACTCTGGGAGTCGACTCTTAAGTGAACAGTGAGAGAGCATGTTTTTTTATTAATGTGCAATGCCTTTACTGTAATTGACTTATTTTAGTATGTTCGGTTTGCCTATGTTTTGTCGGCTCTTTGAGTCGACTCTTTTATGTGAACAGTGATTCGACACACACAGGCTATATGAACCTTTTTTATTAAAATTGCCTTTTGTGCTTACAGTGTAATTGATTTAATTGAAAGTGTTTGACATGGTGATGTTAAGTGATGAAACAGTACCGTACTCACCGCCAGGACCAGGAGAAAGCTGCGGTGTGAGACAAGCTTGCTAATGCTAAAGCTCATTCTTGGTATCCTCCAGACACCACACTGGCGCTCTGCACTAGATCATGAAGAATCGATCAATTATACTCTGTTTTGGTTTCCTAAAGTGTTATTTAACCAGCTGTTGTCCTTTAATGCTAGGTGTCGCTAAAAGATCACAGCAACTTTCCTTGCTAGCTAACTAGCATTCAGTTTCGTGGATCATCGTGGATATTTTGAAATCCTTGTGTGACGTGCCACGATTCTTAGAAAATACTGGCTATGAATGAGTCAGTCAGACATTTCTCCGTCTCCGTTTCCTCCCTGATGAATCAGCCTTTGCTAGCAGAGCTAGTAGCCTACGTACTAGCTGTAAAGCAGCATAGTCTTATTGATTCGGTTTACAAAATGCTGTCGGGCAAATTGCTTACTGTAGCATGGAAATAGAAGTAAAACACAAGCGCAGAAGCATTTTGATACGAAATACATGCAGATTGTTTTGGTCTGTGAACATTAAGTACATATAACTAACAGGATTGTAAATGCATCATGGAATACCGCCATCCTGAAATTCCTGAAAGGTTTTACGGTGTCGGCAGATAAGCAGCCGGGTGTCCTCTTGCCCTCTCCGGCAGGTCAGGTCGCGACCCCGCTGCGCGTGTGTTTGGCCGGGGTGGATTTGACCCCACAGGGCCGTGACTGGCTCACCGAGACTCTGAGGACAGACGGGACGGTGTGGCTGCGACTGATCAGCCGACAGGACGAGAGCCTCCACTGCCTGGTGTCGCTCGGCGGGGTACGTCTGAGAGTAAACACACCACACGTCACTGCTTCACGTCATGACACGTCTGTTTGTGAAGAGAACTTCAGAATTGGTATTAATAACACGTGATACTTTGATCTTAATGCTTTGATCTTTTTTTTTTTTTTTTTGTAACCAGGTACACTTGCCCCATGACAGACTTTTAAATGAAGCCATTAACATGCTTTTTACTAAGGTTGGATGTACAGTTCTGTGCAAAAGTCTTGACCCCCCCCTCACCCTTCACCCTTCATTTCTTTATATGTTGCTAGGAAAATAGGTGCAGTGATTTATTGCAGCATGTAGAAACGTACATTAAACACAGTATACAACACAAAGAGAGCTTGTGTGAATCTAATGAGCTTTAAAGGCAGCAACACAGCCTGAACTCTCTTAGGCAAGCTTTCGTTTAAGATCTTTAAGTAGGTTTCAGGTTTCTTGAAGGACATCGAAAGCTCTTTGGACGTTGGCTGCCGTTTGTTCCGTTCTCTGTCGAGATGATCCCACAACGCTTCAGTAATGTTGAGATCCGGGCTTTGAGTGCGCCTTCGTGCTTTTTCTGTCGAGGTATGCAGGAAGCCCGGAGAACTGTTCCTCAAGACTACATTAAAAAAAAAATACAGTCTAAAGTCTGGCTCCTTGGATCAGAAGGTGAAGGAATGAGGAGGACGGAAGACTTTTGCACAGTACTGTATAACATACCTTTTGGTACTGTATAACATACCTTTTGGTACTGTATAACATACCTTTTGGCGCTATAAGGAAATTAGAAACCACCAGCCTGCCAAGTTCCTGTTTGTTGTTGTTGATTAGATCTTTTATTTTTTTTTAATAAGTCACTGTGGGCTGTTAGATGCTCCGCACATTACATTCTGTCAGCTCAAAAAAAGCAAAGCAAATTGTTATTCATTTAATCAAGTTCATTAGCATTTTTACAGTGAAAAAAGAAAAATTGATCCATTCTCACATCTTGGTCTAGAAACTGAAACTACTGTATTTAAACCGTTGTGATGGCCAGAATGCTTTCTCCTTGTCTTCCAGTGGAGATGAGATTTCTGTTTCTCATGAGATATAATTCATAAAACATAAATCAATAGCATGAACGTGAACAGAGGTGAATTTTCTGTTAAAGTCTTAATGGTAGACTAGTACTTGCATGGAGCTGCGCAAATAGAACAACTTCATTATGAACGAATTATAAAATATAATTTTGTATTGAATATATGTATTAAAAAACACAGAGGTCGAGAAAAAGATCATTCAAGCGAAATGCCGAAAGGACGACTAATCGGTGAAAAGCTGCTTCGGCTACTATGAACACACGTTAATGTTTCCCTGGGTTTCAGGGCGCCATTACTTTTGTTCTTCATGAATGACCTTTTTTTATTTGTTGTAATTCGTGGATTTTTTTAAATTGTTTTTTTTAAGAATTTCTTATTTTCAAGACATTAATATTGATGAATATCGCTACATTTGCGTGTAACATTTATTTATATATTTATTTATGATTTAAAAAAAAAAAGGTCAGCGCATACCACTCCTGATGGAGATTTTGACAATATCTGTTTCTGTTTTTTTTTTTGTTTGTTTTGTTTTAGGTATTGGTTGCATCCTGTATGTTTGCGTGGGCAGAGATGTATTTTTTTAAATACCTTTTTCGGATCAAAACTCACACGTTAGCTTCTCTGATTTTTAAGAGAAAATTATTATGATTGTTTTTGGAGGTTGTGGCATCCTGTTTTTTATGCACATCAATGACAAGAACCTTTTGTTTAGCTTGAATAGCCGTGTTCCTGTGCCTGCAGGGTTTTCTGTTTAACACGTGTATAAATGAGAAGCTCCTGCTCCTGGGTCTGGGCAGGACGGCGCCCCTGCACGGCCTCGACCCGCGCTCTCGTCTCTACTGGAGACTCCACACACGACTGCTGAAGTGTGAGCTCAGGGCGGAGAGGAAGGGCCAGGGCCTCTGGAAACAGGAGAGTCTGAGAGAAAAGGTCACGCGGGCCGTCAGAAACAACGCCGTGATCACGGCCATGAAGAAAATCGTGAAGTGGGTATCGAGGACGAAGGACCAGTGAAGCTCAAGAATAGACTGTCATGGACCCCTGAGATGTGCAAACTGTCTGAATTATAAATATGTGTTTTGGTGATGTGAGTAATCCAGCCATGTTAAGTGCAAAATGAGTATTCAAGCCGGCGCATTTCACTGCTTCTAAATGTGTGAGACGTGATCCAGCTCACTGAAGTGTTCTGTGCAGTAAATATGTGGACGTAAGGACGACAAACCGTGCTGTCTGATTTGGGTTACATTTAATTTGCAACTTATAATTTATGTCAATATGTTTTTTTTTTTTTTCCTCCCGCAAAAATCTTACCAAATTTAACTTGAAACATTTTCTTAAAAAGCCTGCCGTTCGTTCTGAAAGTGTGCCGACGTGTTTCTCTTTTCTGTATGTTTTCACATTGCAGTCTTTTTTTAACCTGCGTGTTCGTTTCCGCTTGTCACGTCCTCACGACCACGTGCGAGCTTTGCTAATCAATCAGCCTCATTGTTTAACCGCCTTCCTCGTGTATCTCTCGAGTCCTTCAGGATAATCTCGATGACTGAAAGCCTCTGAGCTTTTTCCTCTCCCTCCCCTTCATCTACTCATACCCCCTCATATCCCACAATTCCCCTGGTTCCCGTTCCCCTTTATGTAGGTGGAGGGGGAGTGTATTGTCACAGTGATAAAGCAGTGCGACTCTGCTGGTGAACCCACACGTAGACAATAGGGATGGGTTGGGGGTGCGGTCACCATAGAAACGCCAAATCCAGAAGACAAAGTGCGTTACGGAGGTACACGCTGAGGGTCCAAGGGGCCCCAGAGCACAAGAAGGGGGAAAGGATGTGAAAGAGAGCGGGGAGAAGAATGAATCAAAGTGGAGGGGGGAGCAGGGAAAACGGCAGACTGCCTGAGTAGAAAAGGTGCTTCACAAGATCCCTTTTTTTTTTTTTTTTTTTAAATTACATGACACGAACTAAATATTAAGTTCGAACGTTTTTGTTAAAAAATTCTCAAGTTGGAACGGTGTAAAGACGAGAAAGGGCAGAGTGTCATGGCAGCTGTAAAAAATCGTCTCTCTTTCGTCTTTCTTTTCTCTCTCTTTAACTTTCTAAGACAAAGGAACTTGTCATGTTAGCCAGAGACCACAAAACATAAACGCCTCTGTCCTGAAGACCTAACATTCTCCTTATTTTATACTGCAAAACTTCACCATATCATCAACACACTTATTTTTTAATTATTAGATTTAAATCACAAGCCTATTAATATAGTCCCAGCACTGTTGTCTGAGCTGCTGTTGTACACAAGGTTCAAAAACGAAATGAAAAAGGGAAAATAAAAGGAGAAATACAGTCATAAAATACCATTCATATTAAAAACGTAAGGCATGTTTACAATTCCTACTTCATACAAATACAATTTGTTGTTGTTTTTTTTTTATTAAATACCATTGGTTTGTTTTCTATCACTTATCCTTTTCGTTCTTTTTATTACATTTCACTTAATTATTGGTTTATTAAATAATGAACACTGCTGTTCTAATTTGTGCCAATTAATCTTAATTCACAGTCTTTAACTAGTACAGTTAGTACTAACAGGATTAACAGCAGTGTTCCAGGTTTGCTATGGAGGCAAGTGGCTTTGGCCTGATTTAATGAACTGCTTATTAAAGCTTTCCTTCTTGTTGTTCCTTTAATAAATAACAAAAGCAGTACAGGAAGAGGAATAGCTGGTGTGTGTGGGGATGCAGGGATGAGACGTGCTGCGCTGCAGAGTAAAGAGTTAATCCCACGGCCATCCCGCTGTTTGGGGGACTTGAGGAGACGCTGCGGAGCTGCTGGGAGGACAAGCGACACTGTTGCTGACTCAGCTGTTAACAGTGTTGGGGCTGTATTCTCTAAAGGTCTCATTCATATAAAAAAACCCTTATTTACACAAAAACCTCCTTTAAACATGTTTTTAGTTCCGTAATCCAGCTATGAGGCTAATGATGCCAACACGCCGTTTTCTGCTCATTCGGTCCATTTTCTTGGCTAAATATCTATTGTATTAGCTTAAAGGTACCATTCAGGTGATTGCGACCACCTGAACCTCCCTCTCTTACCCCTCGCTCTTTTTTGCTTTTTCTGTGCGAAATAATTTTTAATTTTCAAAATTTGGGTTCGTAAACTAAAAAAGTTCTCCAGCTCCAGCAAACACCGATCCCTCTTCTTTCTCCTTCCTCGTCTTCCTTTCTTCTTCATTGTCGTCCTTCCGCCGCTTCCTTGCGGATTCAGGCTGCCGCTTGTAAAAACGTGAAACGTGGAAGGCGCTCTCTAGAGGTTTGTCCGTTCTGGGCTCCTGTAGCGGCGCAACATATCGGCTCCGTAGAGATGGACCCGCCCCCTGTGTAGGTATAAAGGGCTCGCTCTAAACTTACGCAAACAACGATTCGTAGCTACAGATAATTATACACTAATGAGGACCTACTGTTGAATATTATATTCCATTTCTGCTAACATCCCCCTGAAATCCTACATAGTGCACCTATAAATAAGGAAATTGATATCTTTAAAGAACATATTAACTGGTCAGTCTTAAATGCCAATGCTATTTTTGTCCTCTTTTTTTATTTTTTAATAAATTCAGTCATTTTTTAACATAATTCAGTAATTTTTTAATCATAATATTTATTGATGCCTTGGTTAGATTTTTAGATTGTAGAGTATTTAAAATGACTTCTTGGACTGAAGATAGTGTATAATGAATCTACATTTAGCTTTTTTTCATTCACTCATCTACAGTAAGCTCTTTATCCTGCTCAGGGTGAATCCGGGAGTCTATCCTGGGAACACGGAGTGCAAAGAAGGGAGACACCCTGGATGGGATGGCAGCATGACTTATCACTCCCTCTCTCACACACACACACGGACAATTTAACATTGTCAGTACAAATACCTGCATGATTTTGGACAGTGGGGAGGAAACCAGAATAGCGAGATGAAACCTACAGGGGCAGTAAGTGGACCTGAAGATTGAAGCCAGGACACAGGAGATGTGAGGCCTTTTACTGCCCTACTTAACTTTTAGCTCATTTTAAATGTCAGTATGATCTACTTACCTACATCTCTTGGATTTGGGAACACTCCAGTTCAGCAACAAACTTTAGTGCCTAGGAAAAAAATGATGTATAACAGCAAAGTTTAAAAAAAAAAAATAAAAAATTTGCAGTTTGTTACCATTCACAGTATGACTCATCAAAATTACATCACAAACGTGTAGGACAGAAATCCCAGGTTTTCTCCAGGTACTTTTCAGTAGCCCTGATGGCTCCATCTCAAATCCAGCTGTGAAAAAGAACACACATTTTTGTCTAACAACCAGAGACTTTAATAGCAATGTCTTATTTACAGGCATATACATGTGTGCATCTATCTGCATTCCAAGGCTGTCCGCAAAACTGGTTGGGAAGACAAAGAGTACAAAAGAGAGCCACTTCCTGCTCCATGGATGATACCCTCGGCAACAAGAGCAGACAAGTCAGAGCAAAACAAAAAAGGGAAGAGGGAAAAAAAGAAAACATGCACAATTAAACCACAGGAGATGAAACAGACCCCTAGCATGGCTGCATCCTGAATGGGGGTGCATTCACCTAATCAAAGGAGGACTCGATTACCCAGGAAAGAATAATCGCACGGAATGAGATGGCTTGAGCTGCTCTGATTGCAAAGGAGGACGTACAGGGTTTGCTCCAGTGCAGACGAAAAGGGACTTGCACTCAGTAACTACAATGGGCATTCCTTCATGTTATCATGTAAGTACAGTGTAAGAACAGAAGACCACACATGTCCCATAAAACAGTCATTACTGAAAGTGGGCTTTGAAGAGTTTCATTTATTTATTTATTCGATGGATGACAATATGGGCAAAACATAAAGGGATAAATATTATTTTGAGTTATAGCTTAATTCCACATAGTGTGACATACAACACTTACAAAACTCTCCATAATTGCACTCTGACTTTTATTTTATGGGGCCTCCCATGTTTAAAATAAATACACAGACAATTAAAGCTTACTGCCTGACCACATCACATGTAACAACTCTAATGAAAAAAAGAGAGAATTTTTAATGTGTCATTCATGTAGAAAAAGACAGTGTGTTAGAGAGAGAGAGAAGAAAAGTGCTGCTTAAAATTCAATCCATCCAACACTGCCATTCACAGATTCACAGAAAGGAAGAGAAATTTGTGAATGGTGACCATCAGCCACTGGATGCTTTTGTGTCCAACGTCATTTCAAGGGGGAAAAAAAAAAAAATAGAGGCAAGGAAGACTCAAGAAAAAATAAAAACAAGACTGCCCCCTATGGGCTACCAGGGCACAATGCATGCCGTTATTACACAGCAGATTATCACATGGCATTCATTTACAAATTCAAGAATGCAAAAAGCACTTAACCTTAAATCACTAATGATTTCTGCACAGTTACAGAGAGCTCAGCATCCACAAGTTTACATCTAGAAACATAGAAAGTGTATCACGCCATCCATCAAGTGGCGTTAATCAAAGCAGAAAAAACTCCTCATCCATCATCCTGAAATAAACACATGACACATGTCTCAGTATAATCTGCAGGGAGGGTGTTTCAGTTTGGTGGTCCCTCGGCTCCTGGAGGCCAGACATTCCGTATCGGGTTCCAACAAGCTGCTGCACCAAGACAAAAATCAGAATCATCATGAATCAATCATGAGCTTACACGCTTTAGCATTTAAAATTCAAATTAAACATGATTAGACTTACAGAAGCTTCACAACATGAAGCTTTAATAGATGAAGAGGACTCTGGTTCGTGGGAGAGTGGAGAAAGAGTCGGCCATTTTGCGGATCTTGGCGTAGTTTATGAAGCCTCGGAGGAAGAGCAGAAAACCTGAAGACGACGTGAAAACCCGTTACTGCAGCTGTAGTACACGCATCACAGCACCCTGAAGCTGATTATTATCCTTTTACAGCACATCCCATTGTCTTTCATTCATCTTACACACACACACACACACGATTACAATTTGTTAAAGTCACAGCTTCGGATCTGGAAAATGGCACCCTATTGGAGTTTCCACACATTTTTAATGCCTTTATTTGGAGCGCTTGCCATACACGTCTTTGCGAACATCACTGTTACTATGGAAACGATAATGTATTAGAATGACTACATTAATGATGAACCCTTTCTGACCAATCAGCTTCGAGCATTAATCAGAGTTGTGGTATAAAAACTGACAAGAATGACATGTAAATGACAAGAACGCAAATATGAGGAATACTTCTGATGTACAGAGTTTATTTTCTGGTCCTCGTTTACAGCAACAGATCAGGAGATCAGCGTACTCACCGAGCACCAGGAACACCCACCACAGCCAATACTGGCCATCAAAGTATCCGGGGAAATATGTCGAAAACTGAAAATACACAAACCACAAACCATGTGAATTCTGAGTAAATGCTTAAATCTCAGGGGTGTGGTGTTGATGATGATGATGAAGACATATTTGCAGGAAGACATACTCTCACGATCAGGATCCACTTAATGAGGGACAAGCCGAAGCCGGAGATGGCGCCATAACGACCCGCCGCCGAGGTGGTCAGGCAGAAAGACAGGAAGAAACCGATCCAGTTGAAGAGGAATGCCACTGAGGACGGGGAGAAAAAAAATCTAACTCAAAAGACATTCCTCAAATATCATGAAGCACTAAAACGTGATGTTAGCACATTTCACTCAGGTGTAAATCAGATGTGCGGGAGAGATGAACAACTCGAGACAAAAAGAACTCTGCTCGTGAAGACCACGGCCTTGACGCCGTACGCTTTTCCAAACAGATGTTAAGCACAATAAAGTACACGTGAGCGGAGATCAGGTTTATGTTAATTACACAGAGATGAAGAACTCGGGCTCTTTCAAATGCCATTAGATAACGTTCTTCCTCGGCTGCATTCTCACTCGTTTCGTTTTAAGACACAAAATCCAATTCATATCAGCGTCTAATTTGCGAAACTTCACAACTCTGGTCGTTGAGACCGTGTTCTCTCTCGCCAACATGAAAACTAAACAAAAAAGAAGACAGAATTCTGCCATCAAATCTAATCTGGTGAAAACGCTAGCTAGTGCGTTTCTTTTATAATGCACGTTTTGTTCATTACAACAGTTTATTCATTACTAACTAACTAACCATCCTGCTAAATTCTAGATGTGTCTCAGCTGCGCGAGGCGGTGCGGCTCACTCCGGATGGAGCGCCAGTCCATGGCAGCCTGTTAATTAGGCACCTTAAAGCCGTTTGCATAAAAAGCACGGAGGGTCACAGAACACTTACTAAAGAAGGTCAGCATGAAAATGCCATCGTTGCCGATTCGCAGCTGGTCTGCATCCTCGAAGTCATCTCTGGCCACAAAGTCCTCATCCTGCAAAAAGCATTAGGAATCAGAGATGGTGACAGAAACAAAAACATCTTCAGCACTGCAGTAAAGCGGGAGTCGGTGCTCTCTTGATGGCGCGAGCGTGTACACTCCACACAGCACCACACACACCGCAGGCCTGCTTGGTAAAAAAGCTGTTCAAAGACTAAAACCTCCAGACATCAAAAGACAGACAGAAAGGCAGAACCCTGTCCTCGGAGTGTCACTTAAATCTAAGCGGCTGTGGAGCAGATTTACTTCAAAAAGGGCCTGATTTAGTTACTGCTCACATCAAACCTCAGTCTGAAGGAAAACAGCTCCGTGATCTCAGTGACTTGACCGTGACATGGGGGCTGGTTCGAGTATTTCAGAAACTGCTGATCTCCTGGACTTTTCACACACAGCAGTCTTGAGTTGGAGTGAGTGAGCTCTGTGGGTGGTGACGCGGTGTTAATGACAGGGTCAGAGGAGAATAACCAGCGCTTACAGGAAGGCTACGCTAACGCAAATGATCACGCTGTACAACTGTGGTGAGCAGAAAAGCATCTCATGTCACACTACATCATAACCAGTGAGGTGGAGCGACTGCAAGAGCAGCAGACTACACCGGGTTCGGGTCCCGTCAGTCAGGAGCGGGAATCGGCGTCCACAGTGGAGTCAGACTCACCCAGACTGGATGGATGGAAATAAAGACCAGGTGATGTTTTTATAATCTTCATCTCTCCAACAGGACCGACGTCAGCCGCTTGGGAAACACTCAACCCAACAGCCATGCTGCGGTCAAAGCCAGTGAGATCACGGAGATTCTGCCAGATGATTGGACAGCTGCAGGAACGAGCAGGTGACCGAGAGCCGAATGAATGTAGAACCCTGAACATTAATCGGCTTTATTTGGAGAAGCTTTTACACTGCAAGCTGCCGTCGCAGTGGGTTCTGCTGCTGGTGTAGAAGAGACACTTTTACACCTCTTTGGACCATAAAAGCTCTCCAGGATGGGCAGCACTGGTACAGCTCAACACACCAACACTGTTACTGTACCTCCAGCGCTCGAGTTACATCATCGAAAGTGTCCAGGCGTTCCCTGTGCTGGGCGCAAGCAGCGTGTGGCACAGAAACAAAGAGCTGTCAGCAAATGGAGGGAGAAGGAATGGAAAAACAGATAGCCATGAAAGAAAAACTATTTGCTGAAACTGGCGTAGCAGCACGTGGGGGTCACGACAAGATCACGTCGCGATCCTCGACGGCGTTTCTACCATACGCACGCAGCACATGTTTAAGCTGCGGAGAAACGTCATGTAAGACAGTTGTACTGCAATTAAAAAAAACTAACTGACTTTTAAATGAAAAAGGTGGAAAAAATATTTTGTAAACTGTTGAACATTTCGCAATTTTTAAGATTCAGTGCACAATTTTTAAATTAAACAAGCTGTTTCAGATATTTGACCTTGCCTACAAGTATAAGATAATATTGATAAAGGTATGATATTATCTGACCGCTGACCCTGACCACTAGATGGCAGTGTTGTAACCTAACAGCCTCTCCAACAGAACACCATAATCTGAGACAGGAAGTAGCGTAAGGGCACGCTGCTAACGTTAGCAGAGCTGCTCTTTATACTACGATAGTTTCCTAAAATTAGATTTTAAAAATTCACCTTGTTTACATCATCGCAATACATTGACTCGCAACTTCTCGGTCATGAAGCGCGGCGTTTTGCCAGATTCTTACCGATACACAGCTCTAACCTTGGCCGGATTTAAATCCTACAAACCTTCGACCAATGGTTCCTCAGACACGGAGAGACGTGCTCACGACTCATCGCTCAGTACTCAGGGTTACGGGACACTCACCCGTCCTGCCACCAGGGGGACGAACGCGTCCGCTTTGCTTCTCTCGGCCTCGTCGTACGACGGCAGCGACGTGGCCACGTTGTAAGACGGAGGTTTGGGAAATGCGGCATCTTCTTTATAATCAAAATAGGCTTAAAAGAAAAAAAGACTTTGAATTAATACGCTGTAATTACTAACCATGCCTTTAACTTTTATTATTATGACATGTTAAATTTAATAAAGTTTTCTTTATTAAATAGATTCAGGTTACGGTTATCTACATATCAGGCAACGGTTTATGTACCGCGAGGGCCGAATCTCTGAAACTCAAACAAAGAAAGGAATAAATATCCAAAATATTACATATTAAATATTATTCTATAAAAAATATATTAAATATAGCCAAAAAAACAGCACACCAAATAATACAAAATTCTAAACTTTCTATAAATAAGTCTGAGATTTTACTTGTCAACTTGCTGCTGATCTTTTTTAAATTAAATTAAAATAGAAATATGTCCACTGCACTCAGAGCTCACTGTACGAAATAGATTTAGAAGTTAAAACGAAAAACTGTAACAATAAGAGAATTCCACACGACGAGTCGTACCTGCATTGTCTGCTGCGACGCTGCTGTAAGGGGGCGGGGCATCGGCACTCACCTGAGGCCCCTCCTCCGCTTCCTCCTCACTGGGTAACTGATGAGAGACAGACAGACTCACGTTGGTGCTCGGATCACTCAGGGCTCCTAAACACTCATCTTTTGGATGCGCAGGAATTCTTTTTTTTTTTTTTTTATATATATAAACATTTGTTTGCTACAAAGAAACTAATAGAATAAAAGTGATTGAGAATGAAAAAGACAGGAAGACAAGTTACATTTACTGTAACGCTAGTTTGCTAATGTGCTAACAAAAATAAACCTGGCTAGGCTAGGCTAGTTCGTTAGCCAGACTAGCTCATTAATGCAAATAAGCCTGACGTTAGCAAAATAGGTAACGCTACCCGAGCCTCGGCTCCGTTGTTGCTCCGTTTCAGATTTTCACAGGCGTCGTCTTTCCCCACAGTGCTGCTCAGTATTGCGTTATAAGTGTTAATTCCTGACCTTAACATTTTTGGGAAAACCCTAATTCAGTGAAATTATTCAGCAATCTTTTTGTAATCGATTAGAAATTGTTAACACCAGAGTCATCATCACTGCCTTCATTTCTTTCAAAATTTATTCAGAACTCCCGCTTACACTCCTACAAATAGTCTAGAACAAAAACATTACCATTTGCTTTCCTCTTTCGTATTCCGTCCGTTTTGTTCTCGCTGTATATCTGCTTTGTCTCAGGCGGAGGTCATTATTATCTGCAGATTACGCAATTTCCTTTTCCTGTAGACTTCATTTACACGATGCTTTCTAAAGTAGATCACTCTCAATCAACCGTGGCGTCTGTACTGAACTCTACGACTATAAACTCCAACACGAACACTGCTTAGAGAGAGACGAGGACGCGAACAGACTTTAACTCAACAGAATGGCATCATAGAAAGGCGATGGAAAAAGCCGGTCTACTGCGGCGGTCCTTCAGCCGAGTGTCAGTCATGTGACTTCCTCTTGCTCTTCCATGACACACTCACACACTCACACACCAGTGTTCAGCCGTGTCAACCACGGGGGTTCCCCAAAAATATCACTGTCAGGAATCCACACAAACGAACCCACGATACTGAAGTGTGCGGGAAAATTAACCGTGTTTAAAAAAACTATAGAAAATATTAACAGTTAAAAAGCTAAAAAAAAACAAACAAAAAAAAAAAACCATTAAATTAGTTCTTTTTAAAAGACATTTCAAGCAGTAAAATACTTTATTCATAAGTGCAAATTCCTGAAAATTAAGCCATTGTTTTCTTATTTTGGACGTTAAAAACTGTCCACTCAAGAAAACAAGACAACTTCTGATGTTTATTCTCAGTTTGCTGTTTTTATACATTGATTTATTTCTTGGTTGTTTTTCCTAACTGTTTGTATTGTATTAACTATAGTCTGCTTCCCCTGCTGCTGAGTGATGGATGTTGTTCTTACATGTAATCCGTAAACAGTCACTTTAAAAAAATAATAAAATAAATCTAATAGTTCAGCTTCCTAATAAAGAAAAGACGTTTCTTGCACTTTTCCGCCCCCTAGTGGAACAACGGAGCACTATTTTCCCTCCCAGTCAGTCAGTTCAGTTCACTTCCGGTCCACTGGACGATTTTTACTTAGAATATGGAGTGTAAGTGGAGTTATTTGGGCGGATCAGAACCTTTACCGACCCAAAAGTTGCGTTTAAAGCGCCTAGTTTACACAGCCGCATGTATGTGTAGGTGAAGATACAGCGCCATCTACAGGCCGGATAACTGAACTGAACTACTGGAGCTTTAAAGGTGGAATGGAAAATCTGAATAAGCAGCCAACTCGAGTTATAATTCATAATTAGCTGAGTGCTACAAACACACAATATTACACAAAACAGCGGCTATGCAGCAGGTTAACGTCCTCAGTATGGTGGCGTGCTTATGAAAAAGGTCAAATCAGTGCTGAAGTGTGTTTTATGGCAGTAAACATTAGCGCTGCTCGGAAAGCAGGTAAAAACAATGCGACTTAAAGCGGAACGGAGCAGCTCAGGGTCTGAGGGGAACACTCCGGTCTCCGCTAGGAACCAGGGTCAGTGTCCCAGGGGAACCAGCTCACTAATCCTACGCCCAAAACAGCAAGCTAGAGAGCACTAAATACTACACACAACACGAGCTTCCATGGAATTGGACATTTATGCTACATTGGACAGTGCATTAACGTGCTCTTTTGGCCGTATTAGCTTACTAAGCTATCCGGAGAGACAGTGCCGTTCCCTCACCTGCTGATATCTCCCGTTTGGTTCCACCATCCTCAGAAATCTCAGGAAGATCCAGAGGACCGCTAAACACTGAGCTGTTTAACCAACCAAACCTAAAATGGAATTATATAAGTTTGTGTCTTCTTGCCCACGTCTGCCCCTTGGCCTGTTTTCATTTCCGGTGAAGTCAAAGGAGCTCTGGGGCCACCCAGAGGCCATGCCGTGCATTACAGGTCTTAGCGCTGCCTGATCTGCGCATGCGCATAATGTCATGGTTTAAACTTCCTCGAAAGAATGCCTGTCCTTAGACGAGTTTCAAGTTGACAGTTTTTCTGTTCTTGTAGGTGTCAAAAAACTGTTCGTGGTCATCATCCATATTCTACAGTAGCTGCAGAAAATATTAATTAGGCTGAAAAATGCTAGCGTATTCCTTTAACTCTGCAAAAGTCTAATCTTTCAGCTCAGTCTAGTTGTTCATGGTCAATAGAGAAGTCTGTAGATAAATGAGTGAGTGAGTGAGTAGAGATGAATTGTGTCGTGTGATGTGCTGAGGATTTACTGCGTAATCTCTAACTAGATAAGATGATGAGATGCCAGTTCTAGAACATTACAGAGCATGCACACACTTTTTTCTGTTATCAATGCAAACAAAATACCAAAAAAAGAAAGAAACTACACCGAGTATAAATGATTCTGCAGTGTTTATTGGCTTTATTTTCATTAGAGACTAAGATATAAAAGCAGTAATCATAACCCACAGCTATAAACCCCCGAGGCCCTTCCTGCTCATTGTACAGTCTTGTATCTGATGAGGACAGGGTAAGTTGTTCCTATGTGCTTCTGGTTGTAGTGATGACACACAATCTCCATGTCATAAAGACTGAAAGACACTTTGACGCGCTCATTAGGAGAGGTGATGAAACACAGCGTGTAGAGGGCGAACTCAAACTCCGGGCTCACACCAACGAAGATGCTCCCTTTGGGCTTGATCCCGTTCTTCCAGCTAAACTGAAGAGCTAAGACATGTTTGTTCTCGTCAGGCTGTAAAGCAATTACATACGACACATTAGCATGTGCTAATCACTGTAATCACTGCTTATCACTATTATTATTTTATTCATTAATAAATGCCACATTGTGAAGCAGAACATGACACAGAAGTCATTTTAATCACAGACAACATGTTTTAATACACTGTTAGAACAGAAGCACGCAACCATTCACACAATTCATTATTCCATTCGATTCACAATATATATATATATGTATATGTGGTGGTGTGGTGGTTAGCACTGTCGCCTCACAGCAAGAAGGTCCTGGGTTCGATCCCCGGGTCACCCAGGGTGCC
>JAQMYM010000027.1:120194-136697 GCA_030014255.1 Parauchenoglanis ngamensis
ACTAAAAAAAAAAAAATTATATATATAATTTTTTTTTTTTTCTTTTTTTACACTGCGACTCAAAAAGAACACCTAGGTTGGTCTCTACTATTTATACTGGCAGCAGGACATAAAACACTCCATAAAAAAAAAAGAAAAAGAAAGAAAGATAGCAACGATACAGAAACCACAGCACAAAGTGATGCACCAGTGAAACAATGAAATATGTTAACAAGAACAGATCTGCTTCAACATACCACAGCCATTCTACATCACTGACCTTATATTTATTTTATTTCTTTTCAGTGCTTCCATACTTCATTTTGATTTGCAGAAGTGAACGAAGTCAAGTGACATGACAAATTTTAAACAATGCCAAACTACAAGCAAAGATATTTCAAATAAAAATAAAAAAATACCCATCAAGTTAAAACGTGTGCAGTTTCTAGAACATACAGAACATCCTCACCTGTGCTAACTTTCCAACCACGAGTGTGAATGTATTTAAAGTGACACAGAACCCAAGTCCCCGTCTTCAAGCTTCTTTAATGTGAAAAAGACCAACAAATGTGCAACCTTATTTCATACAGCGAAAAAAGAAAAGGAACCCATACACCACGAGTTCAGGAAGGATTCATGGTGCCTTCTGAAAACCAAACTAATGGTAGCTAGCTTGTTTCAGTCATGATTTGGAGGCGAGCTGAGAGAACGCTGTGGATGGAGAGTTAGTCGATGTCCATTTCGGGCAGCTTGGCCTCTGTGGATTCTGGAGCCGGTTGGTCTTTGTCAGGGCTGCTGGGCTGGGCCTCGGAGCCTTCCTGTCCATTAACCGGGCCATTCTGTTCAGGCGTCTTTTCCTCCTTCGGGGGCTCAACCTTGGGTTTGGGTTTTAAAATGATGGGGTTGCAGGTGGAGGACAGCTCCTGAAGAGTACATTCCATTTTTAGGAAATGTAGTACAAACCATGTAAACCATATAAATATATTTAGCTTAAAGTCTACATGAAATGGCTTCTGCTGACGAACAGCCAACAGCGTTTGAGATAAGTGACACCCAATCTAAACAAATCTGATCGCAAGATGGCTAAATACAGAACAGTGAAGAGATTAACGAGAGCCTTTTACTGACTCTTACTGATGGAGAATGTGCGATAGTGTGTACAGACAAAACTCCTCCCTCTTCACAAACTGCAACCATTTTTCCCTCAAACCGAGCGATGGATGGAAAAGGGAACAGCATGCAGAAAGTCGCTCAGACAAAATACATGACGAATCACGTTTACTGCTAATGAGCTACTAACGGAGAGCAAGGCACGCCTCCAGGGGGCGGGGCATACAGTACACTCTAGAGAGCATTACAAAGTTTTGCATACAAATATTTTCTTTTCAGATATAGGGACATGTCGGTGTGTGTAACACTAAAAGACCAAAAACTCTAAAACACTGATATTGATGTCAGGTAAACTTTAAAAGTATCAAACGTTGCTTAAAAGATATAAAATATTCTCGGTACCTTGGTTTTGGTTTGAATCTCGCAGGCTTTAATAACAGGGTCTAGTGTCAGGCTCTGCTTGCTCTGTTCATTCATTTTGTTGTTCATCCAATTCATGGCCTCATTCACCTGCTTCTCCACCTTCATCACCTCCAACTCGTCCAGGTGCTCATACTGCTCATCCTGACATGGAGGGGGGGAAACCCACTCAAGTGAAAATGCACAAATAACACTTCCTAGCTTTGTAATGTCTTAGAAAACACTTTCTCTGAAGATCCTGTACATCACAGATTACAGACTCTCCACCCCCCATGAGCTCCATTTCCCAGTTTTTAAGAATTTGCACCAGTTTTAAACTGTACAGATGTCTTTATATTTGCCGATTTAATCCTGCAGTATCAAGCGCTTATTTTTTCCTTCTAACAGACTCTCAGTGAAGAATATAGGTGATGTAAACCACTGCAACTCCTAAAGAATCTAAAGTGTTTTCTTTTCATGACTGCTAAAATTGTGAATTTAAACAGTAATTACACTGAAATGTTTTGTTATACATGAGCTGCCAGTTACTCCTGAATACAGAAATGCTTTTGGTGAGACATTACTCGGTTTATAATTATTCACAAGGCCATCATAGAAAGTCTTTGCACCATAAACTGAGCCCTGCTTTGCTAAGCAAGTACATACCTTTGCTTTGTACGCGTCTAAAATCTTCATGTACTTTTGGACTTGCTTTCCGAGCTCCTCGAAAGCTTTTGGTCTCTCTTCCGCCTCCATCGCTCGTACCTGAATGGGCTGTCCAAGTTTCTGGATGTATGGGAAAAAAATAAACCCAGCCGTGATTATTTCTGGTCTCTAATCAACAGTTTCTATTTTAATCCAGTGACAAGACTTGTATTTACCTTCAGCTCTGCTAGTTTATCAATGTACACCTGCTTTTGTTGGTCTTCTCCTTCTTCATACAGCCAGTTTTCAGTGTCTTCAAGTTTTATACTAAAAGCATCTCGATCCTGAAAGATTACATGAGCTCAGGTAACTCCCACAGGTAAGATGTTATAAAGTATGTCACAGCATTACAGAGTCATTATAAATGATATGGTTTACAGACTTACTGCCTCACTGACAAACTTCTCCAGGACACCATGCAGTTTGTCCCTCATCTCATACACATACTCCTCAACCCCGTTCTTAGCATCGTTCCTCTCCTTCTCCAATTTGTCCTGCATGATCATTTTCCCCTGATGACACAAACAATAACATATGTAAAAACAGAGGACTTCTTTTCCTAAAAGCAGAATGTAAATGATGGTTAGTTAGAGGACCTTATATTAAGGCTCGAGCTGGAATTGCACTCAAATTTACATTTACAGCGCCTAGGCTATGAGGTTACTTCAGATTTACCTTCTGGAAAGTCTGATAATTGGAAAGTTGATTTTTTTAAAGCAGAATCTTATTATACTGCAAGATCAAAGGCAGTTCAGTTTTATAAGGGTCTATCTGTCTGTTTACTGCTAAGCAATCTCTTAATCTCATTAAATGACTAATAAATAGTAATGAACATGACAGAGTAAGGCATTCTGAGCTGATTATTTAGACTGCATATTTATCCACCCAGGTGTCTGAATGTCTACAAGACCTGTATTGGGACTTCTGCTTTTTCCCCCTGTCTTTTAACCTGTGACATTAATTAAAGCTTATTTTTAAAGCTTTAAAAATAACACCACAGGAGAATGAAGTGAACCCCAGTGACGGAGTTTACATCGTAATCGCTTCTGGGGAAAATAAAACACAATAGGTCTAATGTTACCTTCAGTGCCACCAACTTTGATTTCATACAACATCAGATTTAAAACACTTTAAGAAAATACTCAAGAAACTGTCCTTAAAGTTGTGATAAATGTTAAGATCTGTATTTTTCCATCGGTGACCAATGCATTACATAAGCTCCCTGAGGTGTTTGTGGATTGACCTGCATTACCTCATTCTCTACATACAGATTGAGCATGTCGTTAGCAAGCTGCCAGTGCAGGCTGTTCTCAATCGGCAGGTCGACAGTCTTTGTCTTCACTTTGGGTTTCTTGGCTTGTGGAGGCTGATCGCTCTTCTTTTCCTGTTTATTTTCCTCAGTCTAAACAAATCAAAAAACCCATCATAAAGTGCAAAACAAAAATTGCATTTCAATAGTACAGCAAAGTGACCACAAAAAACCCCACAGGAACTCATAGTAGACACATTATTAAACGTGCTGTTGAAGCTACTAGTGAAGAGCTTAGAACTTCAAACTAAGAAGTTATTGAAACGACATTAAATTACAAATTTCTTCTTTCATGAATTTGCCAAAAAATTCCAAGAGACGTGATTGACCATACAGAAGGCAGAAGATGGACATGCTTCATTATAAATCACTCTTCAGTATAAAATCACGAATTCCCCTCAGCACAAGGCATTCCCAGAGTTCTGGGCGCTACATGGAGTTTTATTTGGATGGGTACTTTTAGTTTTGCTTCCTGGTCTTGTCTCTGCCGGTCACTGGTTATTTGGTCATATACTCTGACCACACGTACAGACCAAAAGTGGCGAGAGCATCAAAAGATCATTCTGAATGCTTGATCTTGCAAACTTTATTAATTAAGGCTGCAAAGCAAACAGACATGCCAACTGGTACCTTTGTGCTGACTGACCACAAGTAGGGTAAAAGTTATTGAAATCTTTTATATGTGAAGGTAAGCAATCAATAGATGAAGGAAAATAATGAACAATTATGAAAATAAATTAATCTGTGTGGTGTAACTTTTTTGTATGGTTCATGCTTTGTTTTCTTATGTTGCTGTATACAAACAGAGACACATCATAAATAATAGGCAAACCCGCCAACGCAATGATTAATTTCTCCTCCATTTTAATTGTCAACGGTCTGAACGGAACCAAAACTTTACACAGTTGTTTCTCTAGTATTCTAAAAAAAGCAGAATCTAAATTCTGATTGATTGTGATCCAAATTAGAAGGCAGAAGCATATGTTGCATCCTAATCAAAATTCCTATTCTTCGAGTAGTCTCAGAGAACACCGAGTTCAGGGAATGATGTCAAATCACTCATCACAGTTAGCTGGCTAGCTTGTTGCTAACAAAAGATGACCATAGAGGTGTCCATGTTTTCTCTTTCTAATTTGTGACAACACACGCAGGTCAAATGTGATGAAATTTCGAGCTCCAACTTGCCACTTGCGAGTTAAGTCAAATGCAGCAATAGTCAGCCAACTGTCCTAGATCCATAAAGAGAAGGAAGCAGATCCAAGGAAAAGCTTGGAGAGAAAGAAAAGGAAAAACAAAACCTAACAACAAACATGTTAAAATGAACTGTTTAACTATAATGGGTTAATGAGGAGACAGAAACCAGGTGCATACATTAGGGAACAACCAGAGAGGACACAGAGGCAGAGACAGAACCAGGAAGTAAACCAACTACACCAGTCAAAGTCCATGTAGAGCTGAGTACACTGGAGAATGCCTCACAGTTCACTGAGGGAGATTTGTGAGTGCGAGTCCATGGAGGTATGTTGGACCCTTTTAGTTACCTCCATGTCCTCAGCATCAGATTTCTTATCTATGTTCTCTTTTGGCCCATCACTCTGGCTTTTCTGCTCCTCCTGGTCCACCTGCATCTTGTTCTTTACGAAGCAAAAAAGAGAACTATACGTTACATGAATAATGAAGTAATGCAACTTCTACAGAAATTAAGTACAGTGATTAATCAGAACAAGCTCCACACTGGTGCAGCAGCAGACAGGCCTTTCAGCCGTGCTTTAGTTGCTCAGACATGCCACGGTTCTTATTCTTGTTTAGCAGATCGCATATTTCTACAGTGAGTCGTCCAGGGTTCAATAAAATGAATTATAAAACTTCAGTTACCTCTTCCTCTTTGGGAGTGGTGTCTGTCTCCATGGGCTCTTCTCCCTCTCCAGTCTTCAACACTTCCACCAGGGAGGCACTGGACACGCTAAACACTCCATGCACGTTCACACGGACCTTCACCTTCACCTTAGAACACTCGCCTGATGCCTGAGGGAACACCTTCTGGACAGTGAACTTACCTGAAGAGAGAGAAGGGATTTAGTGTCGCAACAACTGACAAAAACAATAAGAAAAGACAAAGCTGGATTGTATTTAGAAGAGTGTTGTGGCACTACAGAATAAAGAAAGACATTTGAGGACAATCGTACCAATGGTAGGATCAGGATACGGCAGCTCCTTGGGGTTGTTGTAGTAGGCTTCCAGGGAGAAAGGCTCCTTGCGGTAGAAGGTTAACACTTTAGAGAAAGGTGCAGGATGGTTTTTAGGAAATACTTCACAATCACTGCAGGGAAAACCAAAAAAAAAAAACAAAAAAAAAAAAGAGCGAGAGAAAAATCAGTGTATAAATTCAATTTACATTACATTATTTTCCAATTCTTGGAAAATAATGTAAAAATACCTATAAAAACTAGAATAACCTCTAAGCAAGTTTAACAACCTTAAGCCTTCCTCAGCTGCTGAATTCCATTTCAGAGAGATGGGATACGGAACCACCTCTGTGATGGAAAACTCTCGCACTTTGAAGGCAGGCGACAGGATCGCACACTGAGCAGAGAAAAAAAGAAAAATTAGACCATGCTTACTTCATCACCAAGAAAACACTGGAGGTTGCTAATACTAAACCACATAACAAGAACCAGCCAAACATCCATCATCCCAAGGTGTGTTGGTTAAACAAGAAGAACAGGAACAGCAACGATTAGACTCAACTCTGAATTCACTCGTCATGCATAAGGCAATTCCTTCTATTATAAATGTTTTGAATCCAGTTCAGTCACATCTTACACATTTATTCTAAAGCAAAAGAATTATTGATAGCAACACGTAAGGAAAGAGAAATGTTCATTTTAAACATGCAAGGACATGGTGTTTGTTTTTTTGTTGTAGTTTTGTTTTTTTGTTTTTTAAGTATAGTGTATTTTTCTTCTACAAAACAAGTTTCTAAATTGGTTTTGCATTTTGTAATATGCTCTCAGGAAAGGCTTCTTTCTTATAAATAAAGTTTCCAATCAGCTCACTGAATAAAGTGGGGTTTAACAGCTGATTTTGAAACTTGACCTCTACAGAACCAATAATATTCTGCAATTCAAAAACTGTGATCTCTGAACTGTTTCAGACTGAAATGTTCCAAACTGTCTGTATCGCTCTGCGTTTCCTCGGACGTTTAATGCATTTAAATTCTTTAATATGTTTATTAGGTTGTAGCCATTTCACTACTTAGAAACTTTTATGCATTTAATTGGTTAGCGTAAGACTTTCAAAAGGTTTTTATAAATAACCTTTAACTGTAGAGATGTTCGCTCCATTAACATTGCTCCCAAACGCAGTTATTAATTAATACCTTATAAAATTATTGGATTTGATCACAAAACACAATTTTCTTGACTTGGTCATAGCCTAATCTGTAAAGCAGAGTCTAAGCTCATGTAAATGTTTTAAACAGGATTGTGTTTTCTTACTTACTGTTTCAGATATTTTCTTCCTGGAAGCTTCCATGGCTTTATCAATACTCAGGATTTACTTTTTCACAGTTATGTCTTTCGTGGTGTTATATTTTTTTATGTGCACATTTTAGCAGGAATTACCAGGAACTCGTCACACAGAGTTTGTTAATGGAACGCACGGAGCCCGGATTGAACAAGCGGGATATTTCATACAAGCCTGGATTTTTCAGAGAACACTTTAGGGAATTTTAGGGAACTTGCACTTAGCCAAAAATGGAAAACATTTCTGTTAGAGCTGAACGATAGCGGCACATCTTTGTTTGTGTATGTTTTGTGTGTTATATTCTTTTAAATGAATCACGTTACTAACTTAATAAATACTTTATGTTTTTTCAGTTTTGAATTATTTTGTACACGCAGTTGTTCATGCTTTTTTTTTTTTTGAATAATCAATTTATGATTGTTGCATTGATTCATTTTGGTCCTTAGCTGGTGAATCAAACAAGAAAAAAAATAAATAAAATAAAATAAATAAGAAAAACACAACACAACACAACACACTTTTTTGTCCTTCACTAAATTATAATACAAGCATTCCATGAAGCATCTCATTAAATACGGCTCAGTGTGAGTAGGTAGGAGGGACGAGTTATTGTGCCACGGAGGTAATGATGAGTAAGGAATTATGATCCAGTATTTAACAGGGGATTGATGATTTGGGTCACAGACCTGCAGAGCACAGCCTCTGGCCACTGCCTCGTCCGCATTTAGTGTCGTGTTGAGCTCCTTCCCAAAGAATTTGCTGACTCGCTCTTTGATGGCGGGCATCCGTGAGGCCCCACCTATGATCTCCACTGCGTAAACATCCTCTTTCTTTAGCTCTAGAGAAGAGCAAAGGACAAAACTCAAGTGTCAGGTTCATGATTTAAAAATAAACTATGAGAGCAAAGAAAGTGAGGCTTTACTCACTGGCTTGGTCGAGCACACTACGCAGAGGTCCCTCCACTTTAGCCAGCAGCGCCGCACACATATCCTCAAAATCGCCTCTGGAACAACAGCATCATCAGGTTATTTTTAGCCACAGCTTTCACACCAAAGCAGCCGCTTACATGCTGCTTATGCGAGGACAAATACAAACGTAACCCCCCCTCCCCCGTGGATCGCGTCAGAGCCTGATTTTACCCACATAGTTTGCTAAATTAAGGGTTGCTGGGAGACTGACCTGTTGAGTTTGCTACTAACGTCGATGTCATTCATGAAGCATTCGATGTTGAGCGGCAGGTCAGAGGAGTTGGCACTCATGAGCTTTTTCAGCTTCTCACACTCCTGATAGAGGCGCACCAGAGCACGAGGCTTCGACCGCACGTCTAGTTTATACTTCTTGGCAAACTCACCGCAGAAATACTGAACAAGTATCTCATCGAAGTCTTTACCACCCAGCTCACTGTCAAACGCAGAGGCCAGGACCTGGAGGAAAATCAAGGCAAAGCATTTTAAAACCATCACACACATATAAGAACATAAAATAGACAATGACCACAACGTAAAGCTAGAAAATAAAAACATAGCAACAACGTTATTCGGAAAGAGGACCCCAAAATGGACATTATGAACTTTCTGTGGCCTCAAGCCTTGGCAATGTGGTTTCTCCTTTTAATTTAATTACCGTCACACTTGCACATCCGTTTTCAACAAATGTTTCAGCATATTCTCATATTTGTTTTCTTTACTTCTCTTGTTCCACTCAGTCACACAACGATGCAGACGAACGAGCGTAGGTGGACAGATGGACCGAGAGATTTGTCCATTTTTACTGTTAAAACTCCTACATTAGTGCAGCGCGTCAGATAATATCATGAGTATAACCCTTGAGACTGGTTTGAATGTGACTCGCAGTAACAGTAGAATGAAAAATCCCACTTTATATTTAAAACAATGTTTGTAATATTAATTTGTAAAGGTAAATGAATGAATAAAAGAGGAGCCTGATATGTAAATGTCTGATGTCTCCGTACCTTTAACTTCCCCTTGTTAAAGGCACAGGCAGAAACCTGATAGCCAGCATGACCAACATCCACAAACACGACAGTCCTGGGTTTCTCCTCAGGGGCGGGCAGATCCTGCTTGTAAATGCCATATGCCAGGGCAACTGGAATAAAGATATTAATTAAGCACCATAAATAAATCGTCACTAGACCATGCTCCCAGTTTACGCGCTGTAACAGCCTTCGTTTATCAATGCATACGTGTTTTATAAGTCTTCTAGGCAGCAAAAATACTGCACATGACTCAGCGTCCATCATCTGTTCTTTTATTTGCAGTATAATCATTTTACATTTGCTGATCTGTTAACGAAGGAAGACAAGTTTGCACTTGTTCCACGGTTAGAACGTCAGACAGAAAAAATGAAAAGCCACCACCCGATTTCAGAGGAGCAAAATCAGAGTATGGAGATCTGCGTCGGCCTCACGATAGCTCCCACAATTCATTTCGGTTCTTAATGTGCTTATTTCTGTACTATTTACATGTTGATTTCTATTATAAACCTGACAAACACAAGACCACTCTCAGCAGCAGTCTTTCACTGTAAATCATGTGGTGAAATTGATTTTAAATACAACACCCAGACAGGTCACTAGACTCCATGTGCAAGCTTCTATAGTGTAGTTCATTTTTATCATGCAAATTTAATACAGTGGTGTTAAGATACAGCAAACACTGTCACAGTAGCATGTGTGCAATAGCAACAGCATCTCTGTCACGTTTCACGATCATTTACCTGCAGTGGTCTCGTTCATAAGTCGTAGGCAGTTCAGGCCAGCTATCTGCGCAGCATCTATTACTGATCTTCTCTCTGCATCTGTGAAGAAGCTAGGAACCTGGCAGGGGGCACAGCACAACAAGCATGTATACTTCTCAACTAGAACATTAACGGATAAACAGACAGTAGGATTGTGCGAAATTTACTTTTTCCCTGCTCATAATTTACTTTCAAAAAGACAGGAGAAAAGCGATCCCTTCCACTATTTCAGGTGTAAGGAGAGTAGGGAGGAGTAATGATGATATTATTATTATTATTATTACTACCAGCTGGGGAGTCAAGAACTGCTTACAGGCAAAGCCAACCAAGAAAAGTCAGGATGGTGGATTTTTAGTTTAAAAAAAAGGTATGCTTTTATATAATCCTTTTATAACATGTAAAGTCCACATGGCCAACATTTTCATTGCTGATCTGCTGCTCAAAGTGTTTTGACATGGGGGGTACAGTACCTGTTGTTATTGATGTTACCTGTGTGTGTAATGTTTGCTAAGTGGAACACATTGCTGACATTGTGTTCACATCGTGAACCTGCATAACTGTCAATCATTCCAGATTTATATACCGATAACATCTCCCATTTTATTGGTGAGAAACAGACTGACCTTTTGGAGTATTTTTGAGTGAGAACTCACATGCTAGTGTGAGTAGGAGCTCCAACACAAAATGTGATTTGAAATATGATATAAATCGTTATATCCCACAAGCCTAACAGACAGTAAAATGGAATAAAGTGTCTCAGTGTCAGTAAATATGTAGAAGAATGCTTATTTACAGAAATGACACAGTCTGCCACTGGTTTTTTGAGCGCAGCCTCTGCAGTCTCCTTCAGTTTGGTCAGAAGCATAGCAGTGACCTGCTCAATGCTGAACACCTTTTCTTCCTCCATGTACATGACCTAAACACAAGGAAAGGGAAGATCAGCAAACGTTTCAGGACATTAAACTCATTAGCACAGTTAGAGCTTATTCCTACAAAGGTGTTAATATACCTTGATGCCAGTGGTCCCTGTGGGCATCTGAGCGAGGTCATAGACCAGGCTGGACTTTGCTGACTGGACATACGGGTCAGTGAAAGCCCTGCCATGGAATCGCTTAAAGCCTTGGACGGTATTCTTACAGTTTGTGACCACCTTAATGCAAAAGAATGAATTATTATTCAAATGGTTAAAAAATTAATAATAAATAAAAAGTAAGTAATTGCTTTACCTGGCTCTTCGCAGCTGCGCCTATTGCCCGATTTCGAGGTCCGAAAGATGCAAAGGCCCTGAGAAAGTTTAAATTTCACACGTTAAGCAGAACGATTGGTTAACAAATGCAGGTGAGCTTACATCAGCAGAAACATGATCCGTGTGCTTCATTTTCCCCACTCTCACTGGTGATATTACAGTTACTGTTATTAATGCAATAATTTAATGCGACTTGAATAGCAGGAAAAAGATGTGTTTACTTTATCTCCTCATACTACAATTTCAAAATCCCACCCATCAGGGGAGTTTCTAATATCACACAACCTAGCAACGTTGATTTGTGAAGACTAGCATGTACCACTACATCTTTTCAAACTGAAATATCATAATGCAGCCGAGCATGCTTTGAAGAGAACATAACCTGTCTTCTTCTTTTAACAGTATAATGCACATGGAAATCATCAGACTTCAAGCTTCTCCTGATAAGACAAATTAATAACGGACTGGAGGAGTGGTCTTAGGAATCGTTCAAGCTAATCGTCAAGATGTCACTTGACTACATCAGAATAAATATGCACAGAATTCAGAAAATCAGTATTCAAATGGTAGTCACAGTCGAGGCTTCAGAGTACGATCTACCTGTACATACATTTAACTAAAGCCCGAGTGGTTTAATTTAGTTTCATGGCTGTAACAGGCTAAACACCAGCAACCTGAAAGTAGAAAGGAAGTCGAAAACAATCCTGGTAACTGCCAAGACGACGGACGTTTGTTATTATTGAACATATACGCAAGTTTCGGTTTTAGTTTCATTCTCACTTCAGATATGTTAAGAATGAATATCCTTTTAGGAGACTGATGACCAAACACCATGACATGTTTTACCCTTCACCACAGTTTATGTAAATACTTTATTTGTGATGACTACATTATTGCTCCTGTTAAACTGCTACCTGCAAACATGTGCAGTGCATTTTGAAAATGTAAAAACTACAAGGATGCGATTTTCAGATATCTGTGAGAGTTGGTAAACAGATAGTTATTTGACCAATATGGGCGAATAGTGTCTTTAAATAAGTATTATTTTTGCATGTGTTTACAGAATTGACAAACATGGCAAAACATAATGAAAAGAAATATTGACCAAAAAGCAAATCTTTACTGAAGATCACCTCAACATTGCAGTGTACTGTAAATTCATACATCTTGATGTTGATTACAATTCTAACTTTGAAAACTACTGTACATACATAAAATGAGATTAATCTTCAAACCCCAGAGACCTGATTTCTGTCGGCTCTCAGTTAAAACGTGTACTAAATGTTATTTATGTGGACGCAGGGCATGAAGAATACCTGAATAGCAATTTGAGAAGCACATGTCTAGTCAAAACAGCGTTAATGTGTAGTTTTAAAAGTAGAAAATCGACTTCAAGGTTCGACTGGTTGTGCTCTCTCATGCTTTTCTGCTCACCGCCGTTGTACAGAGTGGTTATTTGAATTACCCTAGCCTTCCTGTCAGCTCGGAGCATTGTCCTCGTACCTCTCTCATCAACAGTTTGCATTAGATTGCAAAAGATTGGTCTTTTTCTTCCAAGATCAGATCTCAAGAAAGTATCTGGTGTGCATGAGAAAATGTAAAGGATGTTTTTGTTTGCCCATGTCCCTTTAGGGCTCCGTATGGAACAGTTAGGTGGGTTCGATATTTGAATAAGTCGCACCCATATTGTCGAAGCCCTGCCCTACAGTAGTCTATAAAATCAGTGAATCTCGGACCGACCATCAGCTTTCCGAGAGGGTTTTCTCAGCGATTTTAATACACTTCTGCTCAGGCTACGGCTGAATGCATTGTTGCTGATCATGTTCTGCATATCCTCCATGGCTATTTGCACAAGGAAGGTTTTTAGGAATAAAAGCAATATACTCTTGCACCTTTAAGGCTAGAGACAATCCCAAGAGATCAGCAGTTTCTGAAATACTCAAACACCAACCATGCCACGATAAAATTCACTGAGGTTTTATTTCTCCATTCTCATATCTGATGTGAATACTGACCGAAGCGCTTGACCTGGATCTGCTGCCACAGGAGTGTCTGATTCATTGGATAATTCCACGACGACTGAGTAGGTGTTCCTATTAAAGTGGCCGGTGAGGACAAGTATGCGATTTTAGACACCCTGATGAACTCCTCTAAACAGCCTACCACAAATTAAGTTTTATTTACAAGTTGTGTCATCAGTCTAGACATTTCAGTGAAACAAGATAATGACACGAATAAATCCTGAGGTTAAAAAAACAACAAACAAAAAAAAACAAAAAAACACAAATTGTGCTAAAATAACAAACAATACAATTAATATGCCTCGCAGTCACTGCGAAAGGGATCATTTCGGACGTGAAGTTTATTTACCTAAATATGCTAGAATTTTCTTCTCAGTTTCGTCACGCAGTTCGCATTAGCTTAGCTTTAGCTAGTCCTGGGTCGCCATAGTAATACTGAGCACGAGCACAGCACGAGCACAGAACACCACAGGCCACGCTTACTTACAGCTAGCATCAAGCTAACTGTCCAAAGATGAACGGGAAGTGTTTAGAAATGCTAGAAAGATTACTCACGAGGGTTGAAATGACAGCAGTCAGTTTAAACTTTTATCTCGTATGAATTTTTTTTCCTGAACGTGTCACTTTGTGAAAATATAAAATGACTCGGTTGTCCAAATTCACACTCTAGGCCGCGTTAGAACTTACATTTATTTCATGTTGGATAGGTAGAGGTTAAAATGGTATGACAGGATATCATAAGAGAGGATGTGTGGATACAGTGAGCCTTAATAAGCATAGTGCAGTATGATGTGAAATAAAAAGTTGGCGCTGTACTCACGGTGTGCATCTGTCGCTGTACTCATTAGCGATGGTCTCTATTCCACCGGCTCTGGCTACAGCAACATAACAGTTCTGAAAACCAACATCAAATCCCACTACTGACATCTTTCTCCACTCGGGCTACACCACAAGGAGCTTAAAGTGCTTTCGTTAAAAATGAAAACAGACTAGGGCGCAAGCGCTTCCTACAACCTGAAGAATAAACTCGATGTTGTTGTTGATAATAAAAAAATAATAATCCACACCACTCCGTTAAGTGACTGTAAGTGGAGAAGAGGAGCTCAACGCACCGGTGACTGACTTCTCCTGAACAAATACGCTGCCTTTCTGACTTCTCGCGGGAAATCTTGCGAGACTACGACTGTTCTAGACTTGTCTCGAGCGTGCCTCTGTGGGCTGGGACCAATCAGAGCGCGGTGCGCGTGCGTCCTGTGCACATCGAGAAACTTCGAGAAACTCCGAAAACTTTCCAAACAAACGCTTCACACAGCTGCATTACAGTTATTAATTTATTTAATATGATTTTCATAATTAAATCAATCATATTTCATTTTAATATGCAAGCTTTTATTATTTTAAGCGGAGGTTATTAGTTATATAGTTTAGAGTATAAGAAAATAATTGGAATATGAATTTAAAATTTAATTATACACGTCACTTTTTCCTATGAATAAAATGTATCCTTAACACATAATACAGTTATATTAATGTTATATTGTATATGTTTTTATTACTTTTTAATATTTCTTACTTGCTGCTGTAAGTTGTGACTTTTCATCTAAGTATTAATTAAATGTCTATCTCTCATTCTTAAAAAAAAATCAAAACATAAATTAAATTGTAAAAAATTCTGATTTTATGTCATTTCAGCTGAAGGTAAATTATCCAGGAAATTAGGGAGTGTAAATACATTCGATACATTAGAGGAAAGTAATTATATAATGTTATTTGTGTATAAGAAAATACCGGTAATTAATTCAAATTAATAAAATTTTATTTATGTAGCATGTTTATCTTTGGACATTGTCACAAAGCAGCTTTAGAGAAATCCAGATATAGATTTAAATTTATCCCTATGAAGAAGCCAGAGGTGGTGAAGAAAAACTCCCTGAGAGCACATGAGACGGAAACCTTGAGAGGAACCGGACTCAAAAGGAACCCCATCCTCATCTGTGTGACATCGAAAAGTGCCGTTATAAATCTTTACTCTTCTATAACTGAACACTATAGAGTCAAGCAGTGGTGAAGGGTGATGAAAAGATGATCAGCATCAGAGTCATTTAATTTTGATGTAGGAGCAACATTTTCATGCCGATTTGGAATTTACTCAGCTGTACACTCTCGTTCACTTTCAGTAATGGCTTTACCCTGGTGGACCCAGAGCCTGTCCCAGGAACACACTCAGGATGGGACAGGTAATTGTTGACCTGCATAGCAATCAGGTAGTGAATATCAATAAATACATGCTACTATCTAGAGAATTTTAGCAACCCTGCAAAAGGCAGTTTGGATTTGACATCATACAGTCATCCAGTATACAGTTTTACATGTACCTTTCTTCAGGTGTGTTCCATTCAGCAAGTGTGTTTCCCAAAGAGCAAATGTCATTAACCAGGGTTGCCAGATTCCAACAAAATGTCAAGCCCAAATACATCTCAGTGACCACACAACTATCTAAAGAAAATCAGGCATTTAAAAAGTGAGACACATTTTTCTTCTTTTTTTCAGCCTTTGTGTTAGAAACATGCTCACTGAGGTGCACACACATTTCTCAAGTATGGATATTATCCATTCCATAATCCTCCTTTCCTTCTCCCAATCTTTACAATATATCTTACAATAGAAATGGTTCTGTACATCATACACATACTATCTACACTCACACTATGCTTTGTTTGAGGACAATAATTAATTCTGATTATTTGCTAAAAAAATTATTTTTGTGGCTGTGGAGTATTTTTAAATTAGCTCAATTAAATGTAGTGCTCCAAATCAGTGGAAGATCAGCTGTTAAATAGCAACACTGTTTAAGGGGTCATTAGTATTTCAACAAAATTTTAAATGTATGGAATTGTGAATGAGGACTCTTTAAAGATTAATGCTAAGCCACTGCTGTTACAAAGTGAGTAATGTGAGTGTAAAGTCACAACAGGGACTGAACTTCCTAAGAAGGATGAAGAGCTTTGGAGTTGGAGTAAGGACCCTCGTAAATATTTATAATCGGAGCATCCTGACGGGTGGAAGCACGGTGTGATTTGGTCGTTTGACTGAATGGAAACTAAAACTGCTATAAAGAATTATCAAGACCACATCCAAGATCATTAGAACCGAGCTGTCTAAGAGGGCAATGTGCATCGTCATGGACACCCTTCATGTCTACATTACCATGTGCACTATTGGAACAATTGCACAATGATATTTTTCATCCTCATGTTTGCTCTACATCTGTTGTACGCCTTTATATCTGCACTATTAGTCGATTGTACACTGTGTATTTTGTATATTGCATAACTGGAAGACCATTCTGATATAAGATTTTCACTGTATTCTCTGAATGCACAACAGTAAAACTTGAACTTGAACTTGAAGTGGACGCAGCCAAAACGGCAGAGAATTTAAAATGGCGCACT
>JAQMYM010000027.1:136797-155622 GCA_030014255.1 Parauchenoglanis ngamensis
AATGGCGCACTTCGGCTCCTGTCCAGCAGGGGACACTCCACAGTAAACTCAGGAGGCAAAAATAAAAGAAACCAGAAAAAAACGGTGACGCTGCTGACGTAACGACGTAGTGACGCAGCCAATATGGCGACGCCTATGCATCGATTAATTGCTCGCAGACAAGCGTGAGTTTATTATAATATTCTAATTATGCGGGAATAAGTCTGTTTCCTTGTTAAACAGCGATACTTCACTTGGAATCTTGGATATTCGTGGATTTTGTAGAAATCAGCAGCGCTCTGAGTGAAGTGTGGCGTGTGTCGGGGCAGTTGGCTGGATAGCAGGCGGCTCTCTTTTACACATCTAGTGCACTACGTTGGAAGTACCAGAGATTTATTTTTGCCTCTGTGTAGTGTACTCCGCTACGGGTTAGGACGCGGTTTGGAGCGGAACCGTAATGTTAGCTTAAACCGCGTTATGTCGCGCATTATGTTATTTAATATGTTCAGTAATATCTCAAGAAGTGTTTCTGAACTTTGAAAAGATGTATTTTCGTCACCACGCGATGTCATAGTGGTTGTTTTGTAGGAGCTGTTTGTTTTCATTTAATTTCTTTTATTCCTAATCCTCCTGTGTGTGTGTGTGTGTGTGTGTGTGTGTGTGTGTGTCCGTCCGTCCGTCCAGGGAGGCCAATAAGCAGCATGTTCGCTGTCAGAAGTGTCTGGAGCACGGCCACTGGTCCTACGAGTGCACTGGGAAAAGAAAATATCTGTACAGACCTTCCAGAACCGCCGAGCTGAAAAAGAAGCTGAAAGATGACTCTAATAAAGAAGCCAGCGGTCCCGGGTACATAACACACCTGCGCATAAATAATGGCTCCCTGCTCCTCATCAGTGCTGGAGAGTAGCTTATGCATGTCCAAAAAATTGATTGAGCCGTCAGGTGACGGAATAACAATATTATCTAATCAATATTAATTCATCTGGATCATTTGCATATCACAAAAACTTACCTGAAGGGAAGGAAGGTTTGTCAGAGGACAATTCAAATAGAAAACATTTTTATCAGAATAGAAGTAACATTTCTTATAAAAAAAAGTGTTGTTCTCTTTGGTCACAGTGTCACAGCTCTGCTACTTACGTATTTACAAAAATTCTTAAATTTCTATCAACAACACAGACAAAAGAGACAGCGAGAGAGAGTGCGCGCGTGTGCGAGAGAGAGAGCGCGCGCGTGTGCGAGAGAGTGTGCGAGAGCTCTGTGAAGGACCGGTGTCCTATCCGGGGTGAAATCTCCCGTGTGGTTCTCAGGAGAGACTCGGGCTCCAGCGTGACCCGGCGCAGGTTAAAGCGCTTACTGGAGATTAAAGGACACCTGTTAGGCTAATTGGATACATTTTACTCATATTTTGGCTGCTGTTAAAAATCATTGAGAACATGAAACTGGAAACAGTCTGATGCAGAAATCCTGCTCTGGGGCGGAGTCTAAGCTCTTTTCCCAGCGTTGAATGAGACTGCTCTCTGTCCGTTAGGATGGTGAGAGCACATGGAGGTGTTTACTATGTGCATATTTATAAATCCTGGCATTTTTAATGACGGTAAAGCACTTTACTACACAGATGATGTTTCATGCTTTCAGAGCTGTGTTAAAGCCGATGGCACACAGTGAGCTGCATGTTTTTATCTACGATATTAGGGCATGCTTTGAATCATATGAAATGACTCCTCACATCTGACTCCTGATTTCTGCATGTCTTTATTAGAGATGGACCAGTGGCTCTGAGTGAAAAGAAAACAAAGAAAAAAAGGTGCAGCTTTGGTTTTATTATGTTATTGATATTATTTTCAAACACTGACATTGTTTGATTTTCTTTAAATGTTTTTTTTAAATTGAGTTGTTACTCTGCCTGGGCATCTTTCACACCTTTCCCCCCCCCATCTTGTCTGTGTGTGTCTGTGTGTGTCTGTGCGCGTCTGTGTGTGTCTGTAAAACCACAAACCTTTTCCTCGCCGTTGTTGTTCAGGTCTAAATCCTCCAGCGGATCGAGCAGCAGCAGCGACTCAGACAGCTCCTCCAGCGACCCCTCGTCAGACAGTGGCGACTCGTCCAGCTCGTTGTCCTCTTCTGATGAAGAGAGCAGCAGCAGTGACAGTGAGGACACCTCCAGCTCCTCCTCCTCCTCTTCCTCTTCCTCCAGCTCTGACTCGGACTCAGACTCCTCCAGTGGCAGCAGTTCTGACCAGGGCCCTCCGAAGAAAAGGAAAAAGAAGAAGTAAAGAACTGGTCTGTCTGCATTTCCACCGTTTCATTGTTTTATGATACTCAGATTGTCCTGGGAGGAAAAGAATCCCCGTTAATATCCCTCACTTTCCCTTCACTGCTTTCATTCCAAAGGCAGCTCTGTAAACAGAAAGGAGACGGATTCTGGATCGCTTCACCTGCAGTGAGGAAACGGGTCGTGCGGAGCTCGGATTATTTTTTTCTGTCGTGTTATTTGTTACTGCCTGAGGAAAGAAATGTTCCTTTTTCCTTACCTTCACTCCTCATCTTTCTTTCTTTCATCCTTTTTGTTAGACTTTGTGTTTATGTAGTGAAAATAGGATTTTTTTCTGAAACTAAAGTGTAAGTTGTTTTATTTAAACATCACATGAAAGGAACATCAGACCCGCATCTGTCTCTGTGAGTGGCTATACTGTACACAGCACGATGTTAGAACGCGAGGCACGGCTGTGTGTCTGTGCGCGTGTCTGTGCGCGTGTCTGTGCGCGTGTCTGTGCGCGTGTCTGTGCGCGTGTCTGTGCGTGCGCACGCGTCTGCATGCGCGTGTGTGAGAGAGACCTGATCTGACCATCTGAAATAAAGTATGAGGATTTGTTTGTTTGTTTTTACACCGTTACTCTTTTGAGCAGACACACATGGATCATTTTCTTTTAACAGTAGAACCTGACTGTTTGATTGAGTCTTAATGAAATTACTACCTTTTGCTTTTTTGGTTTTGGAGTCAATTAAGAAAAAATTAAAGGTTGTGTTTGTCACCATCAGCAATGTGTGCTCATTGTTAATCAACTAAATTATTCTAAACAATGTTAAGAAACAGGACCATTTCATTACTTGAGAGTTTTTGTTCTGATAAAACGTTTTATAAAACTCATTGCTCTTCAGCATACTTGCTGACTGGCCACTTTATTAGGAACAGCCTGTTCATCATGCGGTTATTCCGTCAGCTAATCTGTGGTGGGAGTTTCTCTTTAAAGCAGTGCAGTAAATCATGCAAATCCAGGCCAAGCGCTTCATTTAGCGTTACATCGAACATCAGAATGGGGTTTTCAAACAAAACAGAGTCTACAGAGCTTACACAGAATGCTGCGAAAAACAGAAAACACCCAGTAAGAGTTCAGTTCTACAGACAGAAACATCGTATTGATGAGAGCGCAAACAGGAACTCAAATAACCGCTCTGTACAGCCACGGTGAGCATCTCACGACATGTTGAGACACCTCGAGGTGGAGGGACTACAACAGCAGAACCACATCAGGCTCCAGTCCAGCTAAACAAAAAACAGGAACCTGAGGGGTGTGTGTGTGTGTGTGTGTGTGTGTGTGTGTGTGTGTGTGTACACGTGCCTGAACTGGACTGACGAATGTGCGGTTTGGGTGTGTCTGTGCTCACTGGAGCCTCAGCTTCCTGCAAAATTATTAACAAATAAAAAATGTAAAAGTTGTGATTGTATAAGTATTCACACCCCCAACTGGTGAAATGAAGACGGTTTAATGGTGCTCTCTTTCGCCCCCTAGTGGAATAACAGAGACTTGTCCCCAAATTATTCAATTTGATTCGATTCCAGTTTATAAAATGAGTTTAATTTGAACATGGCTTTTACATGTCATGCATCTGTTGGACTGGATCAGAACCTTTACCGAACCCGTCTCTCTCTCTCGCGCGCGCGCGCGCGTGTGTGTGTGTGTGAGAGAGAGAGAGAGAGAGAGAGAGAGAGTGTCACGTGACTCTTTTTCTTCCTCTCAGGACTCGGAACTGCTTCAGTCCCAATCTGTTGAAAATGCGCTGCAGATTTCTGAACATTTTCTCTCCCACAGAGATGCAGCCTGAACACTTCTGACTCATGGCTTATTACTTAGCCGAAGCGGGATAAACACAAGAGTTTTAGGTGTTTTTAAAAACAACTTTTTTTTAATTTTATTTATTTTTTAGCCCAGTTCCCCCGATGACACATTTATTGGAGCTCTGAGTCCCAGTGGAGAAAAAAGACAAAGGAGGAGAAAAGGGGCTTTCAGAAGCTACGATGGTTTGGGCCTAAAACAAGACGAGAGGTAAAAGCAGATATTTATCACCTACAGCTCCTGAAACGGGGCTTATTTCCCGGAGAACATGCAGCATGTTGGTGTTGAGGTTGAGGCCCTGATTGTCTGATTCAGCTGCAGGTTTTATTCCGTGAAGAACCGGGAGCGGACTGTTAGCTGTTAGCACTGTTAGCATAGCTAGCTGGAGTTGTTGTTATTGGTGTAGGTTAGCATTAGCCGGTTAAACGCTTTACCACACAACTTGGTTTAAAGGAATTTGGATTGTAGACACGGTTATATAAAACGTAGACACTATTTTATGATTATGTAAATACAGTATATACTTTGTTTATTTACCACTCGCCTAGCTTAGCATTAGCTATCCTGTTTAGCTGTAACAGATTTCCCAGCTGTACAGAAACACACACACAGAGTAAAGTTTTTACTTTAATCAAAGGTCATTTTCAGACTTTAGGATAATATTATAATGATTTTTGAGGTAAAATGAAACTTTACAATCATTTATTTTATCCCTGATTTTCTTGATCAAAAATAAGGGCAGAAGTTTTGGGCTAGTCAGCCCCCATACCCCCCCCCCCCCTCACTGAGCAATTTATTAGGAACACCTGTTGGTGTGTCAGTCAGTCATGTGCAGGTAGGAAACGGCTTGTTGATGAGCGGCTCGGAGGAGAAGCCACTCTGTACGGCCGCGTTGAGCAGAAAAGCATCTCCGCATCAGACCTTCAGGCAGAAGAGAGCAGATTGGAAGAGCCTGGACGTGGTGAGCTCTTTATCCGGTCCTCACGCCGGCGGTGACGCACAGAGACCGGTCAATAACAGTCTGCTAAACGAGGCCTGTTTCCCATGTGGGGATGGTGTGAGGGCTGGGATTTCCCATCCGCACAGAAAACACACCTTTCCACTAGAGAATAGTACAGGATACTCGTTAAGAGGAAGCAGGAATGTCTCAGCGATTATGGAATTCATGCACCAAAACGTGTGCCTTGTTACTCAGTTAGACGAAAGTGCTCGAAAGTTAGTATAGTTTTGGTATCAAACGCCTCCAGAGATTCCCAGCTGTAACACACGTCAGCCCTATTCAGACGGAGTTAACGTCAGACTATTTCACAGGAGCAACTCTGGGATTTGATTTCCGCCTGGATCGGACGTGTCGGTGTTTCTCCGTCCTCTAAAAATGACTTCTGACTAAAAACAGTATCTTTTAGTCCTGATACATGTGATTTCTACTCAGATGTTGCCTCACGTTTGGGGGAAAGGCATCTGGCTGCAGCTACTTGTTGTATTCAGTCTCGTAGCGTGTGCATCAGCGACGCAGCAGATGTTCAACAACCACAGAACGGTAAATGGATGCGTTAGAAGAGGCGCTCGGCCGATCGTTCGGCCTGCGCAGTCAAACCTCGACTGCGCGCGCGTCCCGCCAAACGTTTCCAGGAGAAAGAAAATAAAGGAGCCGTTATAACGCCCGATACAGGTGTAAAACTTCACTTTATATTCACAGACACACAATGTTACCAACTTTTACTTTTCTGTAAATAATAACGCCTCACTGAGAGTTCCTTAAGAATCACGTGTGTAACGTAAACGTCCGGCTTCGTCGGAAATCCAACCTGCTGGGAACTCATGCTTCATCACAGAGGAGTAAAAACTTTACTGACGCCCCACTGAGAAACTAATGCTGTCCAAACAGGGCTTTTGTCTGCGTATATACACACACACGTACACACACACGTACACACACACACGTGTCTGTTTAACGCTGCTGAGATTAGAGTGAAAATGCTGAAATATTCTTTTCAGCTTTAGTGGAGCTGTATATCAGTGAAACGCCGTGCTGTTATCGGCGTGATGTTGATTTTTATGGAAATCGGAATTGATTATAAACACATCAGAGGGATTTTTTAGGTGCTGTAAATGTGTGCGAGCCGGTCGTGGTGTGTGTGTGTGTGTGTGTGTGTGTGGGGAGGATGTTTGGTGAAATGTGTAATGGTTTATGAAGGCAGATTTAAACATGTATGTAAATGACTCGGGCATAGCCACGAGGGTGCAAATATTTATGAGAGTCCATGCGTTTTGTTTAATAAAATGGAAACGCAGAAATTTTGTAAACTGAACGGAAACAAAACTGCTTCCAGTATCGGTGACTTTACACCTGGAGGTCATTAAATTACGCCGTCATCTGAATTATAAACCTCTTTTAAATCGAATTCATTTTAGTTTCGCGTCTTTACAGCTCCGATCCAGGATTCATCCCGGCTCTCGCATTTAACAGCGGCACGTTTCCAAATCGCAGTGAACGCTGACGCAGGCGACCTTTGAGATTAAAGTCGCAATCTAATCTCGCAATCTGGAATTGCAGCATCGTGTAAATGCAGACGGAAATTAACCGCCTGTTTGACTTTCTGTACTCTTAATATTCCCTCACCTTTATCCCAGTCAGGGTCACAGTGGTTCCGGAGTCCTTCCTGGGAATGGCATGCGAGGGGCGGCCATTTTATAGCGAGCCTAAATAAAGGAAGTAGAGGACGAGTGTGGAGCGCAGCGAGTTTAATTACCCGGTTTATTCATTCAGCAAGACTGCTGGCTTTACAGGCCTTGTGGAGCTGTATAAACACACACACACGCGCACACACACACACACACACACGAGCGTGCTTTCTCCTGGAAGCGGATGTAGAGTTGCGTGAGACGTCCGTTTTCGAGCGCAGGAGCGGCGGCTCTCAGCTCGTCCGTGTTCCACTTCCTGTTTTAGTTTTGCTCCCTGAGACCAGCTCACTGTTTCCTGTTCAGCTCTGCAGTGGTGAAGGTGTGAGTCCGAGACTGACGTGCTGATGTGCAGGTTCCGGGCAGGACGCTAACGTTATTCGCCTCGCACCGGTCGGCGTTTTCGTGTCCTGCTGCTTTAATCCCGACGTCGCTGGAGGAAATGTCCGGTGTTGAATAATGCGCTGTCTCTCATCCGTAACTCCAGCTCCGCTGCCTCAGGCACGTGGAAATCTTCTAACATAAAAAAACTCATTTAACTACATACGGTCCTGTGCAAAAGTCTAGTTTTTTTAAGTGCGGATTTAGTTATAGATATTTATTTTCTGAATCACCGAGTCGGAACAAAAACATTTTAGATTTCCAAATATTAAGTTTCAGAACAATGTATTTGAAAAACGTTTGTATGTCCGTAAAGAAAGCAACGTGTTCCGTAAGCGAGCCCTTTTCCGGGTTTTGCTGCAGAAGAGACGGCGTGTGAGAGCGCGAGTCCCCAGAGGAGCTGTACAGGTTCTGCAGGAGGCTCAGAAACACGTACAGCTCCTCCCTTATAAAGCTGCACTCGCTGTACCTGGGCTGCTCTTCACCTGGCACCGTTTACTTTAGCCCTGTTGACTGCGTGCTGGAGTAGTTTCCTTTTAAGTAGAAAGATTTCATTTCTTTATTTTTGAGGTCGTCTTTAATTTTCAGCGTTTCTCTGCGTGTGATTGTCAAGAACAGATCAACAGCAGCGCCCTAAACACCCTTTTAGCCATGTGGTGGCGCTGTTGAGCTGAGTGTTTTGCGACGGCTGGTGTCTGTGCGGATCGGACCCTCGCACCATCACCGCCTCAGAGCAGCGCAGCCTTACTGGATCCTGGCTTCGGCTGATCTGTGTTCCGTATGCGTTAATGATGAGTGGGAGGAGCAACAGCAGTTCAGTATGTTGATCAGGAATAGCACCAGAATAGTTCAACTGAAAATGGGCCAAAAGATGAAGATTAAACAGTCCAGACGCACTGTAGTTCTGACCTGAGACACGTGAGACGTTGCGCACACACGCTTTGTTTTTAGAGTAACTTTTTCTTTGAACAGGAAGAGACAGAGTAGAGAATAATACTCCTTTCTTGCTGAAGAACCCTGAGTACGTGTGTATACACACTACAGCATCTGCCTTAGACACGTGTGTGGTGTTGGTGTGTGTCAGACGTGATCGGGAGTGTAATGGTAATGAAGCAGAAACAGAATCCCTGGCAGGAGTTCAGGGTGGTTGATGTTGAGTCCTGACGTTATAAATCAGCGTGTGTCTCCAGATCTCCTTGTCTGTGTTTGTTCTCAGTTAGAGGTTAACGTCTGACCGAGTCGACTCCCCCGGGTTTCTTTTGCATGTTGTGTAACGTCACCTGCCCCAATTTAAAAGGCGGTGAGAACCACAGGCGAGATCGTTTGTAAAACAAAACATCCTGCTCCGCCCGAGAACTCCGACCCGACCGCTGACGTCAACCCGCTGACGCTCACGTGGGGCTGATTCTGTAACCTCCTCATTTACGTGTGATCAAAGTAAACATGGTCATGCTGCTCTGCGGAGCCCCTGAGGGAAGCTTTAGGCAAGAAGTGTTAAAAACGAGCGTACTTAAAAAAATAAAAAAATAAATTAATTAAAAAATCACGTGAAAACTGAAAATTCTTGAACACAACTGAAAGGTTTTGTATTAAAGTAAAGCGAGAGTAAAGTGTGGACGTGCTCATTACATAAAAACACACCATGTCATTTCTTCAGGGAAAATATCCTGGACTTCCTTTACTGTGTACTGTTTGCATTTTTGATAGTTTGTTTGTTTATTTTGAAAAGGTTTCTTCAGGAGCTGTGCGGTGGCTGTTTATGGAGCCACACGAAACGTGGCACATCAGATAATCCAGCGCTTCAGACAGACGTCTTTAAAAACGTCACATTTCGATCTCGCATTCACACACAAACTGTTTTTGGTTTGGAATCTAGAGTTATATCTGATCTGTCTCACATCTTACACACACACACACACACACACACACTGTATACCGCTGAGGTCTGTTTGTGTTCTGTTTCTGCGGGTATCCAGTGAGCGGTGCTGTGACTCGGGCAGCTCGGACTCCGCAGGTTACGCCGGATTGCCTCATCACTTTCTGATGCAAGTGTTGCTTAGATCTGACGGAGTATCCGGCGCAGAACCGCGACGCTGCCCCTTTAAGAAATCTGCCCCGGGGGGGTGAAGTGCCGTCTCATTGGCCGAGCTCCTCTCTCAACCTTCGCGTCAGAAGGCGGATCTGCCATAAAATAACATGTCCTTATTTAGAGCGAGTCGGACTGTACCATTTCCCCTGGGGGGGAGCCTGAGCTGGGTATTGACCTGCTTTCAGAGACGAGTGATTTTTCAGTGTTGGGTTTAGCTGGAGGCTGTTCTGTGGAAGAGGAATGGTTTAGTCCTGTCCCACATTCCCGGGAAGTGCTTGTGTTCCGGGAGAAGCGGAGCAGTTCTCAGAATTCAGTCATGATGAACGATCTCTCCTGCACGAGCATAACGTGTGATTAGTGTCGTCCCCCCTCCCCTCCCCGTCTCTTTGTCTGTCTCTCTCTCTCTCTCTCTCTGTGTCTGTCTGTGTCTCTCTCAAGTCAAGTGGCTTTTATTGTCATTCCAACCATATACATGTAATACAGTTTACAGTGAAACGAGAAAGTGTCTCTCCAGGACCAAGGTGCTGCATACAAGACAACACAAAAGTACAAAAATATGTACGTGTGCAACAGTAGACAATAGAAGACAACATAAAGTGAAGTCTGTCTGTCTCTGTCTCTCTGTCTGTCTCTCTCTCGGTGTCTGTCTCTCTCTCTCTCTCGGTGTCTGTCTCTCTCTCTCTCTCTGTGTCTGTCTGTCTGTGTCTGTCTCTCTCTCTCTCTCTCTGTCTGTCTGTCTCTCTCTCTCTGTCTGTCTCTCTCTCAATTAAATTCAATTCAAAGAGCTTTATCTATCTCTCTCTCTCTCTCCCTCTCCTGCTTAGTTGTATTGTCCCTGACCCCCCCTCAGAGCCGTGAGAATGGTATCTCCCACAGGCAGCTCGTACCCTCCCTACGGCTGATTTATCTCGACTGTGAGGAAATATCTCGGGCTGGTGTGTGAAGTGTGTGAGCTTCTTCTCGATAACCGATTGGAATCTGGCAGGAATGTGACTGAGAGGCTTCCTTCTTGTTGTTCTTCCTCCGTTTCCGATGTTTCCGTGGTTGGGCGCATGGCCGCTCAGGCAGGGTAAGCAGCAGCAGTTCCCTGGACTTTTACTTTCTGATGTGTTTCTGCTGAGTGAGTTGTGCGGCGGTGCTGTTGACGGAGCCGTGGTGCCGCCACATCCTCCGCCTGTGACGATAAGCTCATTAAAGTGCAACTGATGTGAGGCTTTGAGCCGGGGTTCGTGCGGCGTGGCGCCCGCTTCTCTGGTGCTCAGCAGAATAATCTGCAGTGATGAGTGCTGTGTTTCAGTCATGAACACGACTCGGTGTCGGGTTCCGGTACACGGCTCAGGTTCAGGATTGAAGTCAAATGGCTTTATTTACATAAATGATGTCACTGTTTATGGTGGTGGTGGTTGTTGTTGTTGACTGTAGTAGTAGTTTGTGTTGCAGTAAATCATTTCCCGTCACCTCGACTGTCAGAGCTGTGAACATTCCATCATTAGCCCTATTTGGATGGCATTAGTTTATCATCAGGATGTGTGTAATAAATGTTTCGCACGTCTCCTCGCTTCCGGACTGAATTAAAATGACCCGCAGGAGCAGCGAATTCCTAACCTCTTTTATTTCCCACATCACTGGACGTTTGTGTCACGCGGTCATGTGATCGCGCTCCAATCACAACGTGGCCCCCAAGCGGTCGAAGAGACTCTCGGAGAAGAGCCGAGGACCGAGTGAACGCCTGAGCAGCTCAAATAAAGCAGCCGACACACTTTTTATGGAGAAAAACGGCGACTTGGCCGATCCGGACAGAAATAAAATCACAGGAGAGTTCCTGGGGAACCGAAATCACCCAGTGTATGTTTAATCCCATCCAAATAGGGCTCTAATCCCTTTTCATCCATTTTGATTTTGTTTGTTTTTTATTTACATTTGCCAGTGGAACAATTCGGACCTTTCCACAGTGACCGTGCTGACTAGGGATGGGAGCTAAAACTTCGTTTCAAATTAGAACCAAATCCAAAATGCCAAGTACTGAGTACCAGCAAGGGGAAAAAAGAACTTCAGTTCTGCTTGTAGGTTCCTAAACACAGTAACCCATTATTATTGCAAGTGAAGGCCGTATGCCTGTAAGGACGTACGCAGCTCTCTGCCAGGACCATCACGCATCGAGGCAACAGCGTGTCCGTTTGTTCAGAGCCGAGCTAGCATGCACGGCTAACGTCAGAGCAGCGTCAAAGATGAACCGATTCTACTGTTTACTTCCTGCATGTTCAGTAAAGGCTTAAAAGAATAAAGATATTTTGCTATCCAAACATCTGATGTTTTCTTTTAAACTGTTTTGGAATAGAAATTGGCGTAGATATGAACCGGAATAGATAAAATTCCCACCATTCCCGGCCCCGGTGTCCTCGTATCCGGTAATGGACAGCAGCGTTTCCGGTTGACTTTGAACACGGATAAAGTGCAGAAATCCAGGAGTGACTGTTCACTCTGTATTCTGGATCAAGCTAAGAAGAAAATAACTATCTCTCGCTTTCCCATGTGGATGACTAGCTGTACCATTGAACCCGGCGCTGATGCACTTCCTGGCTGGCGCCGGGACCCATCGGGCGAGTGTGCGGCGCCGTGATGCGGTGAAGTTTTACGTGTCTGTAAAAGGTGATCTCGGTTTTCGGAGCAGGTCCTACACACACGGCTAGTTTTTCTGAACGTGTCCCCACAGATGTTTGATCCGCCCCCTCATGTGGCGCACGCGCGGCCCCGCCTCTCCACCGTTTACAGACCGTGGCATTGGAGGGTTCAGACGCTCACCTCGTCCCGCTGAACGCCACAAAGCCGTTTCTTCCTCACAAACACCTCGGGGTGAAACGAGTGTGAGCTACAGTCTGGATGTTTGTATGAGTAATCGGTGTGCGTAGCGACGCTGCCGGGACCCTGAGCTCCGTTTGCGGCCGCTGGGCTTCTCGCTCTCGGCAGCGTTTTGAAACGTTACTAGTTGCACTCCTGCGTTTATAAACACGGAAGTGTGGCGGTTCCCCTGACGAGCGCGGCCAGAGGCGTCTCCTGTCTTCTACAGCACGTGATGAATGCCGTGCGTGTTGGGATCGAACTCCTTGTTTTGTATCCGTCATAATGATGGATGGGATTCGGAATTTTCTGTTGGTGCTTTTAACATTGTGTGGGTAAATGGTGGAAAATTCTTTAACAGATTTCCTGCATGTTATGATGAGTAGTAATTACTAATCATGGTCTGTTCTGTGTTGTTGTTGTTGTTGTTCCATTAAAGATGCCATTAGAAGTGAATCCTTCATCAGCAGAATTTCTTTCCTTAATTATAAGTGAAGTGGTTAATGGCGTGTGGGGGTGGGGCGAGGGGCGAGGGGTGAGGGTTTTAGGCAGCTTTAGGACCGTACGCCGCTGCCTGCCTTTCAGCTCAGCAGGTGAATTCGATCCGCTGGATCACAGCGCTGAAACGTCAGGCGTAATGAAGCTGGAACGTGACCGAGAGCCTCTTGAGTTTGTTTCACTGAACTGTTCATGCGTCTGATGTGCGTCATTAATCAGACATGTCAAAGGGATGCGTGCACGGCTCGATCAGCGCTGACACCATGTCACTCACCTTTACTCTCAGTCTTGGATTATATTATATTAGCAGGCGTGCTAGCGTTTACACGGGCTGTGTAGGAGCGCGAGAGTTTACGGTCAGGGTAGTACGAGTTCTCGCTCAGAAATGATCAAAAGAACGCTCTTTTTCTCCTTGATACAGCAGGAGATAATCCAATTAGCATGCGTCTGGAATGATTGACAGACGCGCAGGTATTTTGAACTCTGCCATTAACTGTCACCACCTGAAGCCCCGCCCCGCCCCCTTCCCGCCGTCTCGGCTGCTCTCGACTGGACCGATGGCACGCTCTCGCGTTCCGTCATGCTAAACGGAGGACGTTTCGGTTCTTGGCTGTGGTGATTGGTGGCCTGTAAGCAGAGAAACGGCGCTCGCTTTGGGATGATTAACTCCTTTGACACGAGGGAAAACGCCGTTCCACAGAGGCTCTGCCCGCGCCCGCTGCTTTATTTCCTGAGAGTGACTAGAACAGGGCAGGTTTGTGTACGTGCGCGTGTGTATACTTTGGTACGTTGCAGGTTTACGTGATCTCTGATTAGGTTTGTGCTCAAACATGGAAAGTACCACAGTTCTTGCGTAACCAGGGTAGCGAGAAATCCCTGCTTTCCTGCCTCACTTCCTGTTGCATGACTTTTCTGAAAGTGTGTCAGCAGAAAGCTGCTGATTTCCGCCTAGTGTCAGGTTAGCGTTCGGTGCTGGGGATATCCGACCCCAGCGCAGGGATCTCGTGTGACCAGGCCGCGCTACCTCTCACTTATCGTCCCATAAATCTACCGCCGGAGTGATTAACACTCGCCAGCCGATTGTTTTCAGTCATCTTAAATTTCCCTGAGTGTTGAGTTGAACATGCAGTTCCCCTGACTAGCTTAATAAACAGAAACGAGTCTCGCGTCACGCTGATGGTTACAGCAGAGGCTTTATGTGGCCGTGTAGCTCCGTTCCTGACCGAGAGAGAACACGGACTTCCTTTTAATTATTTATGTTTGTAGGCACGCGTCAAGCTGTGCACATCTGGAAATTAAAAAGGATGATGGTTTGGTAGGGCTTGGCGATACGCAGGCGCGATATCGATGTTGTGATCAAACGTGTCGCAATAAACGTTTCTACGAGATCTCGCATCATCAGTATTCTTTAAATTAGGTCTTAAATTTGTCCTGAATATTTAAAATGAACAATAATAATAATTGTAAGGCAGTTCTTTAACTCCAACACCGCCGCCTCGCTGGTTCCCTGTAGCTCATGACGCACATGCTGTGTCGCGGAACTGTCCGAGCGCAGCGGTGTGATGCTTCTACGTCCGCTTGCTCTGCGTGTTCCTGTCCTGGTTTTCGCACGCGAGTGGATCGTGGTGGAAACGTGGGCTGAGTTTTGTAGAAAGCTGCGTTTTTTTCACCCTCTTCTCCACGCTTAGTGACTGTATCTCTGTTGTTAGCAACATGAACCGTGAGGACCGGAATGTGCTCCGTATGAAAGAAAGAGAAAGGAGAAATCAAGAGATCCAGCAGGGAGGAGAGGCCTTTCCAGCCAGCTCCCCCCTCTTTCCCGAGCCTTATAAAGTGGTAAGTTTATTCCCTCCTCCTCTTCTCCTTCATTTCAGTTGTAATCTGTGGGTTACTGTTCTGCATCCCCGAGCTGCTCGTGTTTATGATGTGTGTATTTGAGAGTATCTGAGTGCAGTGTTCCAGTCAGAGTGCCGGGTTTGTTTCTGACCTAAATCGCTGCACTGGAGCTCAGAGAACTGGAGCTTTGCGCTCAGATTGAGTTTCAGCTCTTCTCTAACAGATTGTTCTGCTTTTCCTGCTCCTCTAAAGCCTCGCACAGTTTTGACTTTAAGGTCCTGAATCTCACCTGGACTGCATCATACTGATGTTTTTTCCTCCTCTAACGATTTACTGTTTTTAAAAAAAAATCAGGACAGGACAGACAGGACGGCGGCCACTTCCACAGCGTGGGGTGTGAGGAGAGCGGAGCGGGAGTCGGGAGCTGCTTACAGGCAGAGCCAGTCACCACCACTTTAGGTCAAAACCTTCATCCTTGCCCTCCTTTCTGCCAGCCTGCTTCAGTGGTCTCAGTAATGAGTATAGTGTGAGAGCGACACTCTCCGGAGCACACGCTTATACGGCAGTAATGCACACCAGGGTGCCGTGATGTGTCGCCCCGCTGAAGTGTGTTATTCTCGCATAACCGTGCGGTATGCAGTGTGTTATTCCACGTATACCACGGCGATTTCCCAACAATTGCACCGATTCATTTATCAATGAACGACACGGCGCGCAATTCTGCGGGTTATAGTTAAATTTAACGCTGTGGCACGTCCAAGAGACGAGTCGGTTCCTGTTCTCCTTTACGGTATAGCAGCGCTTAACATCCAGACACTCGCACGCACTCACTCACGCACGCACGCACTCAACTGTGTTCGTTGTACACAGATTTACAAACGGCTCTCCTGTGTTTATAAGTGACGTCCGTGTTGATGATCTGATTGCAGCTGAAAGTTGTTTAAATTAAAGGGAGTTTTCAGGGTGACTCGTCTCTGATCTTTGCACAGGCGTGGGTTCTTACTTTAGATAGACAGAACGACGGAGAACTTGATGAATCCCTGGAGGGAAATTGCGGTCCAGTTTACTGTCCGGTGGAACCCAGTAAGTGTGAAGGGGAGGATGAGCAAGTACTACAGGAGCTGAACTGTAACCCGCCCTGTCATTAGGAAAGGTTACGCTGGTGCTTTCCCCGAACTCTGAGCACCAGCGAACAGAAATCCCCTTTTTACTAGTTACAGACTGTTCAGCTATTTATCAGCATATAGATGCAATAAGAGACGCTGTGACCCATTCCTGACCTGGATTTCTGCATTACTCATAAAACATTGTTTGATCTTCATCACTAGAGTCAACGTCAATAGTCAGCATTACAACCCACAAACATGGTCTGCTGAAAGTTCTAAACATTTACAGTCTGAGTTTCTTCACGGTTTGTCCTCTAGCACTCGGTTTGGGGTTCAGGCGTTTTGTAGCCGTGTTCAAATTCCCGCCCGACAAACATTGTTCCCCACATAAAAACCTGAGATGTACATAAAGCAAATGTAATGTTTTCATAATTAAAGGAGCACTAGGTAAGATTTCTGAGATTTTGGCTGGATTTGGTCTCCACAGGATAAACAGGTGGCGGTGAATAAAATGTTTTAATGTTTTTTAATCTGAAAGAATTTTAGTAGACAAATTGTAGAGAATATGTAGAGACTTTAAGCCTGGAAAATAAAAGCATGTCTAATTGCGCAATAAGACAGATTGTCGACAAAATGGGGAACTACTGGGTGTCCTGCAATACCACACCATCAGGTGGTGATGAGGTCCAAAAGAACCCGAGGATAATGGAATAATCTGCAGAAAGCTCTAGAACTTGCTGAATTCGCCCTTTGTGTGTCTGCTGTAAGAAAAACAGTCAGTAACAGTATTAACAGAAAGACCACGGAGGAAACCACCACTCTCCAAAAATAAAACTGCACCTCTCAACTTGATAAAAGACCACCTACAGTTTGTTCTTGTGTGCAGAAATAATCAGTACTGCGTTTAATGGAAAAATGTCACTGCTCACATAAACCACACCCCCGACAGCAACCGTGCCGCCTCGGGGTCTGAACAGCAGCTTCCTCACCGAGGGGGCCGGCAGTTCGACACTGTATCAGGACATTTCACAGGAGGGTATCGGGCGAGAGGCCGGTCGCCTGAAGCGTCATCGAAGACAACGACCGGAAAACACACGCGTCGTCTACGAAGAAGAAAGTGTGTGTTTTGTGAACAGAGTCTAGACGTCCGCCCAGATGAAGTGCTGCCACGTGAGCTGGGGACGGCCCTGCACGCAGGAAGTCTTTAACTCCGTGTATAGAGGAACGATCTCGAGTTATTCTGCATGTCCTGTCCGTTCCACTGAGACTGTACTGATGCACCGTTCTACTCGTACATGTTGTATTATGTTGTACGGCTGTCGGGTTGCTGCTGAACTTTTAGCAGGTCATGTGATGAACCCTTTTCTCCTTACTGCCGAGTTAAAAATGTTTTCAAAGATTCTGTAGTTTTTTTTTTTTTCTTGCTCATTACTTATGCAAACCACTTTCAAGAAAAAATCAGCTTATGTTTCATTTCTTTCACAGTCCAGCAAGGAAGACAAACTGTCGAGTCGCATCCAGAGCATGCTAGGAAACTACGACGAAATGAAAGAAACCATCGGTGAGCCTCCCATGTCGAAACTCCTGGCCAAAGGATCGAGCGCTTCCTCCTCAGAGGAGAAGTCTCTGTACGCCGAGCAGCGAGGTGGAGTCAGCCAGAATCAGAGCAACAAATGGACTCCTATCGGTTCAAACTCCGCAGCATCTTCCTCATCTTTATCGAAGTCCCAGAACCGCTCGGGCTCGTCCAATCAGAGCGGCCACGGCACTAGCCAGCGCAGCGGTGCTACCAGCCAGCGGCACGAGCGTGAATTTAGTAGCAAGAAATCCAGCAAACATGAACACAAGGGCTCCGCGAACTCGAGCGGACACTCGCGCTCGCTAGCGGCCGAGCAACACGGCAAAGAGCGCTACCAGTCCAAATCTCCCAGAGACCGCGAGGCCAACTGGGACTCGCCATCCAGAGTGCACTCCTCCTCTTCCGCCTCCTCTTCAACATCCGCTTTTCCCAGTGGGCAGCACTCAGGCCAGGCTTTTCCTCCCTCACTCATGTCCAAACCGGGCTCCATGCTGCAGAAACCCACCGCTTACGTCAGGCCCATGGATGGCCAGGAGACGGCCGAGCCCAAGACCTCCACATCGTCCTCCTCTTCCTCCTCGGAGTCGTATGGAGGCCAGTCACATGGCACCAGCGTCGGAGAGATGAAGGCCAACGGCAAAGCGTCGCTCACCAAGTTGAAGATCCCGGCACCGGTAGAGGTCAGAGCAGAATGTTTATCCCTGTGGAAACGTTAATATAAACTTAATCACAAGTGAAAAGCCAAATAACAACCGAAGAACTGTACAAAATGAATTCCTGTAGAAATGGTAACGGTGTGTGCATAAGGCTGGGTGATTATGGCAAGAAATATGTTAATAATAAATTAATTATAAACCTTAAAAATGAGTAAACATCTAATGAATGTATTTTTTCAAACTGGTAAAATAGATACTAATTTTATCATGTTGGCTGCTTTCAATCAGCTTGTAATTATTTAAATTAGTTAATAAAATGTATCTAAATGAATACAAATTTATCATGATCTTGCCAATGTCTCAGAAGAGTACTGTAACATTAACAATGTCATGATAAATTACATCACCACATCGCCCAGCCCCGACTGTACACAACATGTATTTTCATGAATAGTCCAAGGTTTTATTTTTACTAGTAAAATCTTTCAAGGGTTTTATTAGACCTGAGACAGAAAAAAAATTACTCTGTGGAAAAATGCAGTTTCCTCCTGTTCCCAATCAGAATCGGAGAGTTGCGTCTTTGTGAGGCTTTATTGCTCTGGATATCATTGATCTTTGTTTTATTTGTGAACTCTGATGACTATTAGCTTTATTTACGTTGGCAGGGAGCTCTGACTGGAGACGTGAGCTGCGTAGATGAGATTTTAAAGGTACATTCAGCGTTTATTATTAATTATGCTTTACTATGTGTTATTACTATATATTGTAGGGTATAGTTTACATCATTCTCTCTCTCTCTCTCTCTCTCTCTCTCTCTCTCTCTCTCTCTCTCACTCTCTCTCTAGGAAATGACCCAGACCTGGCCTCCTCCACTCACAGCCATCCACACCCCCTGCAAGACTGAGCCTTCAAAGTTTCCTTTCCCAACGAAGGTCAGACCTTAACGCTTAATATCCTGCACCATGTCAGGAAATCTACAGGGATTTTACTCCATCACCCCCGCTATACCCTCCCCCTACCTTCTCTATACCCTCCCGCTATACCCTCCCCCTACCTTCTCTAT
>JAQMYM010000027.1:182648-207581 GCA_030014255.1 Parauchenoglanis ngamensis
CAGAGGTAAAGCTGGAACTGTAAGGGTTCCACATCTTCAGGACAGAGGAGTTTACACTGCACTGCACTTTCTCACTCACATCACATGCTGCCATTATATTTTTGTCTTATTAACTTCAAGAGAGAGAAAAAATATATTCCACAAGATTAGCAGTAATACTAAGTAAAGAACGATAAACAAAAACTAAACTAATGTTCAATTAATAAAAAACATTGTTGTAAATGAGGAGCGAAACTCTTGCTATTTCTGTAAAATAATGATGTTTAGGGTGGGAATAGTAACAGTGCTGTGCGTCTGGTCACATCACACCGCCCTGTCGATGGTTATGTTACGGTAATGTCACATTTCATGCCTTAAATGTGTGCGTCCTTAGAGCTGAGATTAAAGTGGAAGGAGAGCGAGCAGTCCATAAGGACTATGCAGCGTCGGTTCCGGATCAGCAGAGGATCCGAATGCTGGCGTCCAGACGGAAATCAATGGAGGAGCTTGGAATGTCCACGGTTTCCAGGCCTAAAGTTCTCAGCAAAAGCTCAGATCAGCTGAACCACATCCAGGGAACACATGTCCTACCTGGCAGGGAGAAGAGAGACAATGTTAAGCAGCACTGTGCACCTCTGCTTGGTTCTGAGGAGCACGTTCAGATTGGCCCTGATCACAGGACCTTTAAGGAGCCAGGTCCGTTAGGGCACACAGCTACAGCAGTGAGCTCCTGGATCAGAACATCTTCTGTATCAGGTAAAGAAGGCAAAGTCACAGCTAGAGCCAGTTCACCCAGAGGAACCAGTGATCAATCAGACAATCACACTGTCAGGTATCATTTTCTCCAGTTTATTTTATATTATAAATCACTGAGATCAGTCCAGTGGAAATAAAATATCTGTTTCTTTGTCTTTTTAGCAAAACTATGGCAGTTCCTCAAGAACCATTCTTAATGAAGGGTGAAACGTCACCTAGAGATGTGGGTGAGGTCCACTCCGTCCATGAAGTTTCCCTTGGCTTTGGGGTCACAACCGACCTCAACCTCTGGTTTTTACCACCGGAGACGGACGACGGGAAAACACCCGAGGACACAACTTCCCAACACACACTTACCCAGCATCCTCAGAAGACAGATTCCATGTCAGGGTGTGAACGGTTAGCAGTGGTTCCTGTCCCTGGACCTGATAGAGATCAGGAGAGGACGAGGAAAGCAGAAAGGAAGTGTCCTGTAGTCCGGCCTCAGTGGGAGACACTGGTTCAGGAAGTGGTCTCAGCAGACCAGTCACTAGCTCGCATTCTGTATCCTGTTTCTAACCGGAAGACAGCCGTCATGCTCATGGAGCAGATGTTATCCAAAGACAATCTTTTTATGGAAGATCACTATAAGAAAAAGCAGGAGCAGAAAGTTTCCACACCTGAGCAGACTATGTACAGGTGAGATCAGACATTATTATACACATGCTCTACTCACAGCCTCCAAAAAATCTGAGTGCTCCTTGTTTACATTCTTTTCTTGTTTAATACTTTTTTATCTGTAAATTATATTACCTCCAAAAGAATCTTCAGACTCCACAAGTTTGTGTAAAAACCTGACGAGCCATGATCATATACTCCATCGGAGTGTTAATTTCACAAATCTACCTAGAAATAGTGCAGAACATAGAATATTGAATATGTCAAACATTTTCTTTCTAAAATTCTAAAAATATCTTTATTTCTAGTATTAAATAACAAATAAAATTCCCAGATTTTCAGTGTGATATCAGACTTCTGGACCTCACTGTGTAGTCTGCACTCATCATGTATAGAACACATTTCTAGTGCTACAGTAGATCTTGACTTTATTGATGTTGTTTCCAAGGCCCGCTGCTGCTGCTGCTGATGATGATGATGATGATGATGATGATGATGATGATGATGTAAACGGCTCTTCAGCACCGAGTGGCGGTGCGATTCCCCTGACTGCTGAGCATGGTGCAGCGTACAGCACAGGAGCGAACATCACGGAGAAGAAGGTACATTTATTATCACATATGCAGTGTTTATTAGCTTTTTATTCGAGTCTAGTTTAGTTTAGTCTTCTTGGGCTCTGTTTTAGGTTTTCAAAGTATAACACATTACATTCACCGGCCACTTTATAAGAAACACCTGCACACCTGCTCATTCATGCAGTTATCCAATCAGGCAGTCACGTGTTTACAGTGCGGTGCATAAAATCTTACCGAATCAGATTTCAGGCAATGTTCACTTCAAACATCAGAATGGGGAAAATCTATAACGGTGGCATGGGGCTGGTCTGAGTTTTTCAGAAACTGCTGATCTCCTGGACTTTTCACACACAGCAGTCTCTAGAGTTCACATAGAGTGGTGCGAAAAACAAAAAGCATCCTGTGAGGATCAGTTTTCTAAAGAAGAGCGGGAACTCGGGGAACGTCAGGGATGTTATTTGTGAAAATTGCAGGAGAAAATGAAAGTGAGAAAATACAGTTTATAAAAGTTTTGAAAGTCATGAAGAAAATATTTTATTTCCTATTCTGATGTTTGCCGTGAACATAAAGTGAAGCTCTTGTCCTGGATCTGAATGATTTTATACATTGCGCTGCTTCTGACACCTGATTGGCTGATTAGATAACTGCACGAATAAGGTGTTCCTATTAAAATGACCAGTGAGTGTATACATTACATATATAGTAATACATTATTTATATATTGGTAAATGTGTACTTATTGTCTGTTCTGTTTTATTCTCCTGACACAGCGGCAGCTGATGGCTCATATTGAGGATCAGCTGAGGTCTCTGGAGGGCTTGCGCTCGTCCCTGCAAGGCGAGGAGAAGGAAATTGGACTTCTGGGTAATTCTCTGGAGGTTCTGGTGCGCGAGCGCTGTTTACCTGCTGAGCTGGAGCGCTACAGGCAGTTCATTGAAGACCTGGAGCGTGTCATCAGCCTGCTGTTGTGTCTCTCAGCACGTCTGGCTCGCGTGCAGAACGCTCTGAGCACTGTGGACGAGAACACGGATTCTGAGGAGAAGGTGTGAGAGAGCAGGGGCTACACTGAAGTGTTTTATTCCTCTTATACCACAGAAATGTGCCAGGGCTAACAATGTTTAATTTATTAAACTATAACACTCCATGCTTTTTATCTGTTTAAGTTGTAGAACAAATTCCTGTTACACTTGCATTACAGAAGCGATAAACTAAGCAGTCTCATGGCTGCTGTTATCCCCAGCTGACAGGCGAACGCCGCAGTGGTGTAAGGGCTTGGCTTCGGTCAGTATTTATGTTGCTTGTCATCGTCTGAACTTTCCTTTTGCAAAGCAGCCCTACATCAGCTCCTTTTCCTTCCTGAGAGTTTGAGTTAGGCGTGTCGTGACATGACTAATGGAAATAGTGTGGTGAAGTCTGTTCATGTGTGTACTGAGGCCACGTGTGTTCATTAACAGCTGTAAATGTAAGTATATTGTGAATGAGTTTGGTGGTAATCTCAGGAGGCTGTGGAGGAACGCGAGTGGTTAGCTTTTCTCTGTTGAGCCTGTGTGTGCGCACGCGTGTGTGTATGTGTGTGTGTATTTGTGTGTGTGTGTGTGTGTGTGTGTGTGCTTTGCTTGGATAAGCAGTTCCTGGTAGTGTATCACCGAAACTGCAGTCTGGTTTCGATGGTTTTACAGCTGCACTGCCCTCTGGTGACAAATATTTGAGCAACTGTCACCTGAAAATGTTAGAGGATGCCACCATGTGGTTCATAATATTGACTTAAAGCAGTTCATGACTGAAGAACAGTCTGTATTCTTTTGTGTGCTTGTAGAATGGGACAGGCAAAAGTAATGACACCCTGTATACCTGACGTGTTTTACTCCTAGCTGAGCTGTGTGAGAATCCGCGGAGCGATGTGGACTCACTTTTCCTTTCAGTCCTCCTGACTCAGCTGTAGATTTTACTGACCTAAAGCTTTATCACGTGAAGCACGACTGGGGTTCCAGAATCACAGCGTCTAAGGGCCACTGTTTAAAAAACATGATTTCAAGAATAAACTGTGTGCATTAACATTTAGGACGTTGAGGATTTGGGGAGTAATATCATACATTATGACTATTTTATTCAAAATCATACAACTTTATTGTCGTAATGCTGCATTATTCTTTTTTATTATCCAGTGGCCTCTAAAGCACTGTGGTAGTTTAAGACACTTTGTATTGTTTAAGTTATTTCTAAATGAAATATCAGACAGGATATTTGCACTTATCCCCTGCACAGACTGTTTCATAAGCAGGAAATGAAATCATTTAAGGTTTTGAATGATTTAGAAGACATAACATATTACAAAGATGAAACCCAAGTGTCGTATTCAGAGTTAGGGACGTTGGGAAAGTTACGAATAGTTCAGATGCTTACATGCTTGAGACAGTTTTCTGCTAAACACGTTCGTCAGGAAGAAATGGCGTTTGTGTCAAATAAAAAACAATACATGATTTAAAACTGAAAAATAAAAAGACTAATATGATATGTGAATGAGAAGATGGAGAGAGTAGCTCTCCATTACGACGGCATGAACAGTGCTAGCTGTAATGATCACATTAACGGCTTCACACTCGTTATTCAGCAGCTCAGAGATCAGCACTCCATCCAGCACGGAGCTGTTAGTTTACAGTTTATTTCTTTTTTATATCGTCCAGAACAAGAGTAGAAGACTCTATAAATGTATAAAATGTTTGTGTTAATTCTCCTGTAAGATAAATGAGTCCATGGTGTGAAGGATGAGCTGAGCGAGCGCTCGTCTGCTACGCTCAGAGAAACTCTAACTTCATTCATCCATAAAACCTTCCCTCCTGGAGGAAGTCGTGTCTCTGATTCAGAAGCGTCTCCTCCGCAAGCGTCTCCTCCGTTCTGACATAACTGTAGTTATCTCTTGTGATTACGTCAAACTGTCAGACGGTGGCGCTAGACTTAACACTGTTCTTACTCGAGCCGATATCACACAAAAAACGTGCACTTAATTTCAGAAGATCAGAATCGAGCGAAATGGAGACACGCCATTTTAGTCAAACTCCGCCCCCATGTGTGCAACTCTCACGTAATTTCTGAACAGAACTTAAATCTGTAGTAAAATAAGCAGAACTCGTAATGTGTTTGTGGTCAGTTCGGTGTGATGCGTGGTCAGTGTGTGTTCCTCATCCTTTTCACTCTTTCTGCAGGAATCTCTGAGCAGCCGACATCAGCTCCTGTGCAAACAGAGAGAAGATGCCAAGGACCTGAAGGACAACCTGGACCGGCGTGAGCGCGTGGTCTTCACGTTCCTGGCCAAGCAGCTGACGGAGGAGCAGCTGCAGGAGTACCGGCGCTTCATCCAGAACAAAGCCTCGCTCCTCATCCGCCAGAAAGACCTGGACGAGAAGCAGCGGCTCGGAGAGGAGCAACTCGAGGCTCTTCAAAACAGCATTCCTCCATGAACGAGGGGATTTTCTCCTCCGTCTGTGTGGATACATTTCTAACACTCTGGCGTTTGGGGACGATGCTGTCTGGGACTTGTGAAACAGTTTCTCTGTCTGCTGCTGAAGTGCTGAAGCCAAAACATGTGAAAAGGAGAAACCTTTATAGAGATAGCATGTGTAATTTGTTAACTTGTATGTGTGTGTGTTGTATTATTTGACCTTTTCCATGTGTACACTTGAGAAAGCTGACGTGCTTTAAGGTTAAACTGGGCGGAGCTGGAATTGAGAACATTAATGGCTTTAGAATGATTCTGTTTTCTGTTGTAGTCTTTAATTTATTCTAGTCATAATGCACTCGAGATGAAAACCAAAAGAAGGAAAAAAGCACTTTGTTATTGTAACTCTGTGTACATGTCTAATTTCATAAGTAACAAAATCAATTTACTAATGTTTATTTATTTTATTGATATTAAGTCCTAATGATTTTCACTGACATTGAAATAGTGATTTCATCGTTTTAACCCGAGTTAGTTTCAGTTCATCATGTTTCCCTCCTTTGTGCTGATTTTTAGCAGATTAAATATACAGATGTGTGCCATTAAAAGAAGCGTGAGGTGAAATGTTGTAATAAGGGTGCTATAAAGTGTAATAATCTGACAGCGGAGGCAGGCAATGAGGGGAAACCGATGCTAAAAGCACGTTTTAAACAGAGGCGGAGCTCTGAATTTGATAGCTCTCAGGTCACACACAGCTTCCTTCCTGTTTTAACATGAAACCAAACAGCTGGCTGTGTGCGCGACTTGCAAACAGGATGAAAATTCTGCTTCAGTCCCTTTAACAAAGGCTGAATATAATGAAGGTACATACATTCGAATGGAATACGAGAATGATTAACGTTTTATAAAAGGAATCAATGTTAAATCTGCTTCTGGGAGCGTGTTGAGGCCAGTTCAGGACAGGACTGATGTTTTTTTCATTGCATACAAATGGTGAACTGTGTGGAGGAATCAGTCCTGAGAGAGAGAGAGAGAGAGAGAGAGAGAGAGAGAGAGAGAGTGTATGTTGTAGTTTTGAGGACTCACCACACCGCACTGGCGCTCTCTGCAAACTGAGAAACTCTACACACTATAAAATTGTAAAACTTTTATTGACAATGAATGTTTCCTCTTCAGTGCTTTGTGTTTACTTTGTAAATCCTGAGACAGTTTTTAAGAAACTATAGCGTTATCGCTCGATTTTTTTTTTTTGCCTTTTTCTTGCAGTTTATTTCAGAAACACAGAATTTTTCCAAATTCACACCCTTCGGTTTGTGTGTTTTGTTTAGATGTGCTGAGCTTTTTTTCAAATTGATCTGTTACGAACAAATGTTTCTCGGCTGTTTTCGGCTTGTTGGCCGTTTGCCGTTTCTGTTGCATAAACACGTGCGGGTTTGTTTTGGCTTGTGTGTAATTTGTCCCCTAGAGGTTAAGTGAGTCTTTCCCTGTTGCAGGTTTGTGTTTGTGGCTTTAAGGAATTCCAGAAGGTTTGCAAAAGACTAATAATGTTTCCACACAAACACAAAAGTCCACCAGCAGCAGGGTGGCACGTCCCTGTTTCCCGTCCTGTACACAGGCAGCGGTGGCGTCTTTCTGCTGCCAGTTAACAGCAGGTTAGTCTTCGGTTTGTTTAATTATTAACTTATGATCCAAAAAGTAGGAACACTGTACTTTAGACACTCTACAAAGCATATACAGACCAACATGAAGCTCATCATCATCATCATCATGTCACATGATATCAGCACATGAACTGGGAACATCCTTTACATGATGATATTTTCTACAATAATTCTATAATTCCGACTTTCCTACAGATTTTCCTGAACTGTAATATATTTCACTTCTGCATTTATCTACAACTGTTAAGTTCTGTTAACACCCAAAAGTGAAAAAGGAGAAAATTCTATTTAATGATCTCATTCCGTCTCTATTTAAACACACACGTGTGCTGATCGTCTTAAATCGGAGCTGGTTATAAAAGTACTGTGAACTTGATTCAGTATGTGATGTATAAAAATAATAAAAATGGGCATCACGTGGTGCAGAGGGAAATGTTTCCTCCTCACAGCTACAGGGTTTCATCCTGAGCTTTATTTACTGTGTACGGAGTTTCGCATGTTCTCCACATCTCTGGGTTCTCAGGGTTCTCCGGTTTACTCCATAAAACATGCTGTTATGTGGCTTGTCTAAGATAAATTCCCCGCAGGACAGAATGAGTGTGTGAATGTGTGTATGGTGCTCGGTAATGGACCGGTGTCCCATCTCGAAGGAATTCCCGCCTCACACCCAGTGTTCCCGGGAGAGACTCCGACTCCACCACGACCCTGACCTGGACAAAGCATTAACTGAATATAAATGATAATAAATATGACCATGAAACTATATCTGTACCCAGCTCCGTCTTCACTGATTATAGACGTTTTTGCATTTTGCGTTTTTGTGTTTGTTGTTTTGCTTCTTTATCTCTAAGCATGATCGTCACACAAAGCCTAGGCAAGCGTACGACAGACACTTTAGACAGAAAAACCTACTTTCCGTCAAATTATTTTTCCAGAATTTAGCTGCAGTGACATCTGACAGCTTTTCCCAGCTTCACGTGATGGAAAAAGGCCAGCGGACACTCTTTTACTTTCCATCTGTCCGGTTCTGCGTGAGTCTGTGTCCAGCGTAGCCTCAGAACCTGATGAGCGTTTCTGCTGCTGTAGCTCATCCACCTCAAAGTTTGACATGTTTGGATATGAGATGATTTCTGCTCACACCTGTACAGAGTGGCTATTTGAGTTAGCGTAGCGTCTCTGCCAGCTCTGGTTATTGTGAACGAGGCGTTTCTGCCGCAGAACTGATCCTCACAGGATGGTCTGTTTTTCACAGCACTGTGTGTAAACTCTACAAACTGTTGCGTGTGAAAACCGCAGGAAATCAGCAGTTTCTGAAATACTCAAACCACCAACATGCCACTGAGATCACACTTTTCCCCCATTCTGATGTCTGACGTGAAGATTAACTGAAGATCTGCATGATTATGTGGGTGTGCTGCTGCCACGTGATTGGCTGATTGCATATTTGGCTTGTGTTTTAGCTGTAAGGAAAATTACCTCATGAACACAGTGGAGACGCACCAACAGGTTCTCTACCCATCATGTCATAAAGAACTGGATCAGACTCGTGCACACAGACAGAAGTGCTGGTTTCTTATTTTTAAACTTGGCAATTACAGCAAAAGCCTCACACTGGTCTGAGCTCAGCAATGGAAACAGCAGCAGCAACCACAAGTTCACGCGTTGTTCAGCCTTAACCACATTTGCTTAGCTTAGAGTAAAATAAGTCACATGACCAGCTGGATGAGGGAACGTGTTTCTGATCACGGCCATCACAGCTACGTACGTACATGCAGATTCACACTGAGCTCCACACAGCTACATATTAACTGCTTACATATTAATGTGCATATCTGAGCTCCGAGTGACTGAAACCGTCCTTCATCTCCAGTTATAATCATTTTATACACGCATAGGTTTTTGCATAGAAGTGACACTTTCCTACCAGCAGTGGTTACATGATAGTAACATTCACACCCTGCAAACTGGGATTTAGTTTTATGAATATTTTTATGAATATTCATACAGTGTTTATGTAAAGTGATTTTTTACAGACTCAGTATGGCTGCCACATATTTACAGTATTTTTGTACATTAGTAAGAAATCTTCAGAGGTGCCTTTGGTTTGGATCAGGTGATTATTAACATTTGCATACTGGTTATAGACAAAACATTATAGCTTTAATCTTTTAAGTGTACTAATCAAACTTCAAAGAACATTATTTTAATACACAAGCAAGAATTAATATATTTCTCTTCAACCTAAACGATACTTATAAATCCTAATTCCAGTACGTGAGTTTAACGAGTTGATTCATTTACTCGTTATATGGTAAGTAAGTAATAATAATCCACCTCCGACAGTATTTATACTAGACAAGTGAGACCTGGAACATAAATGATTGAAAATTTACACCAATACTGAACCTTAGACCAAAATCATTCTGTATTTAAAAGGGTATTATTAAAATATGTGCAGGAATAAATAAGCTACAGGTTAAAACAGAAGTAATTTCAGCTCTTTCACCAACATTAAAGGTCACAGAGTCTGTGTCCACATATAGAAAGCCTTTAGGAGAAAACATCAGAAAAAACTCTGTGCATGGGGTTTGAATGCTCGCCCTTCTCTTCCTTTGCATCCTCAGCAATGGACAAGAAGGTGTTTCTGGATTTGGGTTTCTTCTTGTAGCCTATCGTTTGTGGCTGGAAGAGTCGGCTGATGGTGTGAGAGTGCTTGTGAGTGTCAGTGTCCTCGGGGTTCTTCTGCGCCTCAGCACGCACCACCTTCACCCCTCCCAGCATCTCCCGGATGGAGTGTGAGGCACCTTGGTCCAGGTAGTGGTGTGCCTTTTTCCCAGCGTTATCCCGAACATTACAGTTGGCACCATATTCATTCACCAGGATGCCTATGATGAACTCCCGACCATGGATGGCGGCGATGTGTAGCGGGGTGTAGCCGGCGTAGGACTTGGCGTTGATATCCACGCCTCTGCCGTTCTTCCTGGGCAGGTCAATGATCTTGCACAGCATATCTGTGTTCCCGCACTTAGCTGCCCAGTGGAGGGCCGTGAAGCCCGAAATGAAATCCTTTTTCTCCGCCAGCTGGGCGTCGTTTAGCAACAGGCCGTACACTAAAGCCCAACGTCCTGACGCGGACGTCACCATCCACTCATGTTCAGAGCTTTCTAGCGGGACAGTGTCACCATACTTGGGCTCGTCTGCAGGTTTAGCACTTTTGCAGTGTCTCCGTAATTGTGGAGAGCTGCAGATTCCCACGCTGTCCACACACGAGCGTCTCTTATATGTAGGTGAGCAGGGAGGCCCAGGCGTGGAGCTCACTGGAGCCAAGTGAACCATGGAACTTGGATTGTTGTCATTTGATGGGATTTTCAGTTTATTCATCTCATCATGTGCCACAGGAGTGATAACCACAGGAGGCATGCGCAGCGGCAGGGCGAATCGTTTGTGTGCGCTCGTCTCGGAGGCGTTGGTGTTGGTGGAGCAGGCAGGTCCCTCCTTCTGTGCGTCATCTGTGCCTGGTTTGAGACTCATTACGAAGTGTAATGACTTGTTTACCTTGAAGTCTTTAGATTTCTGTCTTTGTAAAGCCTGCTCAATGAAGGAGAGAGCAGGAGCGCAGTCTGAGGGATCTGAGGGATCTTTCTGCTCCGATTGGTTCTCCTCAGGAGGTGCTTCTGTGGCCTCTTCCTCACACACTTCTCTCTGCTCCTGTTCCTCTGCTGCTGCTTTTAATTCCACTTTCTCCTGCTCATCATCTCCTCCCTCGTCCTTCACCTCAGTCCCCTCATCTGACCTGAGCTTCAGTAAATGCTGGAACTTCTTCTTCAATACGACGTGTTTCACATCCTCTATTTCTTTCACCACGGCGAGGTTGTTGATGATCTTTTTAAATAGCTCTCTGTTCTGCTTCTTCTCCGTCACATCGCTGCAGTTTAACGGACCTTTAAACTTACTCAACAAGTCGGAGTTTTTAATCTTCCCACCTTCCTCAACCAGCACCGACAGTATGGCCTCCTGGCTGAGCTCCATGATCAGATTTACAGGATTACTGAGCGCGCTTTCGACCTGCTACCTTCGCTACCTGAAGCTCACCTGTCTTCCGGGTTAAAATGTCCACACACACACACACGCGCGCGCGCGCACGCACACGTCATCTGAGGAAAACAACCCCACCTGCTGCGCCTCACCTGCGCGAGCTGCACTTTCCCTTCAGTCTGTAACTCCAAATTAAAGATTTGTGCAGCATTCGGCTTTCTCACTGCACTCTGAGAGAAATGCTCTTCAAAATAAAATCGACGTTACCGACTGTAAGGTTTTATCCCAATAACAGCGTGAATTATCAGCATTCAGAACAGGAAGCAGACACGTATTAGCCTTTTTATTATCTTATAATAACAAAAGAATATTTAATAGTATTACTATCCATCCATCCGTTATCTGTACTGCTTTATCCATCTGGGTCGCGGGGAAGCTGGAGCCAATCTCTCCAGTGGGCTGTGGGAGGAAACCCACGCATGCACGGGGCCCCAATAGTATTGCTAGTATAATAATAATAATAATAATAATAATAATAATAATAATAATAATAATAATAATAATAATGATAATAATAATAATAATGATGTTTCAGCTATGGAAGAAATAGCTGTTCTTTAAATAATTTCATTTTCACACAATGATAACCTCCAAGAGGTAAACAAGAGAAAGAAATGTAGAAAGAGAGCACAAGTGTCTTTCCTCAGTTTTTATTTCCACTAAAACAGCACCTACTATCTTTGTCATTGTTCAGGCTTCCCATGAGATGTCGTAGCGGCTGTGTTGATGTTGTTAAAGAGATATAATGGATGTAAGTCAAGCATCATGGATGTAAGTCAAGCATCATTAATTCCTCTTTCAAAGGCACTTTTCTCACTCACTGTGACAGGTAGCTTTTTAGCTGCAGGCATTTCAGACATCCTGAGAGCAAGACAGAGCAGAGACCAAGAAGCCCTATCCTGTGCAAGTCCAACTCTATCATTGAGCTATAGCATGGTTTTAATTATTTACACTACACTTGAGCCACAATCAGATTTTACTACATGTGGAATATTTAAGCAGATTTAAGCAGATTAGAGACACAGTATCACAACAGAAATGTCTGGCAACTTGAATGTTCACAAGGTGAACTTTTAACAATTGAATTATGAGCAGCTCAGTAAACTACACTTTATTGAACTGAAATGTTTATATCTCAGATTTCACTCCAATTCCAGTGAAAGACACCAAAACAATAACTGTAAAAAAGAAGAAAAATTCATTTAGTTAATTTACATTCAATTTAATATGCAATAAATAAATATAAAAATAATAACCAGATAGATGGACTGTTTTTGCAGCCACATTTATTAAACTGGCTCCTTATTTAACTAACATGATGCACATTTATCCAGCATTTAACTTCTAGCATGTGGCCAACTAATTACATTCAATTAATAAAGATGTTAATGAGAGCATCTCCAATTTAATCATGATGTGATCTGATGCACTGGAGAGCCTAGTTAAAGACTGAGATAAGCTGCCAGAAAGACAGCTAATTACAGCTTAATTAGGAAGATGGAGGAACCTTAGGAAATGTGTGGAGTTTTGACCACTGACCTTTCCTTATCAAAATGTTCATCTTGACAGAAAAGACTGAATGGCTTCATAAATGAGAATTATAGTTATAGCAAAAGGAACAAATATATTCTCTCGCAAACAAACCAAAAAAGGTTAAGGTCCATATTGAACTGTGAAAATCATACAAAAGGAAATCTGTTCATTCAAGCTCAAATAGATAAGCAAATGGCAATGCCATGAAGGAAATCTCAGTCAAAAATAGCTTCTCTGGAGCCGTAGGACAGAGCGAGTGATCTGCCACGCAGATGTGCTCACTGAGCTCATGTCCGAACAGGTTTCATGACCAGTGGACACCTGCTGGGGTCTTTCCCATCTGCACCAGATTAGCCTTTCCTTCCACTAGAGCAGAGCCATTCCAGCCTCAAATAGTTCCATCACTTCCGCTACAGCTGAGAGATTGCCTATCGACCAGGCCTGACCCCACATCTTTATACATATAGATATATGCAACATGAGTCAATTCCAGCTCACTCACACACTTACACACAGATCCACACCTGACTGCCCTGCAAAAGCGAGACCTGGTTTCACTTAGCGAATGATAAATGTAAAAATGTAACGCTTAGTGTTCTCGCTTGAAAGTACACAATAAATGCACAACAAGAAGTAATTGTATCAAGATACAATTTAATATTTATACTGCAAGACAGAATGTGAACTTCAGTGAGTTATTTGCAGAATCTTAAACAAGACTTGCGGTTATGTGAAAAGGGCAGTCATGAAGTTAAAAGGCTTTATTTTTATTGCTCTGAATTCATTTATGCTTTTGATATACATTTCTTGATTTTCAAATAGGTGCTATAAGCCTATTCACATATGATATATGTGTTAGGTGTGGTTATGGATTATAAGGGAATTTATGAGATGAGTTTATGTACTCACATGGACGTTTCCATAATAGTGAACTCATAACTGAAAGTTCGATTAGCGTCAAAAGGTGCCCTTCTACATAAGTGGACTTGTTTTTTAAGAGAGCCACCATAATTGCATTTACTGTTGAGTACAAAAGTGCAGCAGGTGCCCTGAATCTTTTACAGACAGAGTAAGCATCAACAACTAAGGGCCATTAGGCCAGGAGATGCAGAAAAGAGCTTGTCAAGGCCATCACTATAAACAGCAACCTTCACATTCACTTAAATATCTTAAGCACCAAATGAGGAGAAAGGAAACAGCTTTTATAATCAATGTAGACCATTAAAAAGTAACTGTAATGCTGTGTTTTTGTATAAAAATGATGAAATGTCATGTATTTTTAACATCCTATGGATTCTGCTGCTAAAAAAAACAGAGCAGATGGCATATTCTTTTAGAAATACACATTTTAATTAAATAACAAACTGTTTATTTACTATGAATTCTTCTTTATTTTATTATTTTTTTCACATTGATTTCCTGTGATTAGTTTGGAAAAGTATTTAGCAGTAGCTCATTGTTTAATCAATGTCAGAACTCATTTATGCACATGGCTGCCTTTCACAGACAGTATTTTACTCTATGGATACCCTGTGCTTGATTGAATGAGCAGCGATGAATAGAGGCTGTACTAAAGAAATGGCAGCGTTTGACATTGCCCTCAAGGTTGCTAACCCTGTCACTGAGGTCTGTCGGATGCTTTGACTTTATTCTGTTTATTGACATAATTATCTAATTCAGACATGAGCCATTATATCCAAATCCACATACTATTGACAAGAGAGTTGGATTCTTACACAGGCCTCCTATTGGCTCAAACTCTCACATCATTTATGTCATATCAGAAAGCCTTACGTTTTTGCATCTTTTATACACAATGTGTATGTGGAATCACCAATAAGCTGAGCTGGCTGGATGTTGGATGTAGTGACCCTAACCCTAGCTGTAGTGGCATTTTTAATTAGGAAGTGATTTTATTTTACAAAATCAATCAGAATAGTGACATGTTTTTGTGTAAATGTGTGTCAATTTCTCTTGTAACTCTTGGAAATAACCAGACTGATCTTATATACTATTAGTCTGTTTTTATGCTGCACATGTTTTGTTTTCCTCTTTTATTTATTTATTTATTTATTTATTTATTTTACCAAAAGCCCAGCTTATCTCTAAAACCTACAATACACATGATTTAAGTATTTCCACTAGACCAGCAGAAAAGCATCTCCAGTCCAAAGAGCCCAAACATACAGAGCTTCTACAAAGCCCTCCATGCAACGGGCACAAACAAGCATTTCGGCCTCAGCTTAAGCTCTTCATCCTCTATTACACACCCTAGCTTCTCTCTCTTTTCCTCTCACCTAATGTCCTCTTTTTCTTTTCTTTTGGAGCAAAAACACACTTGCTTTTATATTTGCGCCTTTCTTTTTAAATGTGAGTCGCATGCATGGGGTTCTTTTCTCCTCCCCAGTGTGTGTGATCTATAATTACGGTACTTTCTACCTACTGTGCCAAAGAGCTCACACATCTCCTCTGCTCTCTCTCTTTCTCTCTTCCTCTGCCGCACGACGGCATCACCCCACGCCTAATGTGACGCCGTCACTCAAAGGCTTTGGTGGGTAGCCAAGCAGAAATCAAAAGACAGATGAAGAGGGAGGGACAAAGAAGACGGAGGACGTGATAAACATTGCAAGAGTGACTGCGATCAGAAGAGATATTCTGCTGCACCTAAAACTCAGCACCTATCGCTGGAGAGTGAAGGTGAGGAGTATGTTCAACTTTTTCTGTATTTCTTTCAGACTCATGTCAGTGGAGGGGTGCTGGTCACTTTCACATCCTGCCTACAGTAGTGCAATATCTATGGATGCAGATGACAGAACACAGTCCAGCTATTGACAGCTCTGTAAGCTTCACGTAAAGCAGTCAATGATAACCACTTAGGGATTTCAGAAGGGTCTTAAAACAGATGGAATCCTCCTTAATGTGACCTGAGGGAGAGTATCAAGAGAATTAACTAGTCAGAATCATGAAAGGTTGACTTTCAGTTACTGTAAAAATTATATTTTGTAAGAAAATAAGAGAGAAGCTGCAGTCTCCTCTGAAAGTATAGGAATGGCAAAGCCAAGTCTTTTGATTTTGCTATATACTGAAGACATTTAGGTTTGAGATGGATATGACATGATAGATTAGAATTTCACCTTTTATTTCTTCATTTTTACAGTGGGGGAAATTAGTATTCAACACATCAACTACTTTTCTATTTAACATATTTCCAATGCAGCTACTGACATGAAATGTTGAGCAGACCTTTGAATTAATGCAATAAAACCACACAGAAAAAGAAACTGTAATATCCATCAAAACGTTATGTGCAATAAAGTGAAAGGACTCAGGGAAACAAGTATTGAACACACTAACTTAAATTCATTTGAAACTTGGTGGAAAAGGCTTTGTTGGCAGCGACAGCTTCAAGATGCTTCCTGTATAAAGAAACTAATCTCTCACAGTGTTCAGGCTGGATTTTGGTTCATTCTTCTACACAAAATCTTTAAATGAAATGGCTAAATTACGGTCTTCAGTTCATTCTCCAATTTTTCTATTGGGTTTAAGTGTGGAGATTAACTATTCCAACACCTTCATTTTCTTCCTACGAAGCCAATTGAGAGTTTCATTTGAAGTGTGTTTGGATCATTGTCCTGCTGGAAAGTCTCATCCTCGTCATCCTTGTACATGGCAACAGATTCCTCTCAAGAATTTTCCAGTCCATTCATTTTACCTTCAATAATTTGGATTCCTCTGGTACCTTGAGAAGAGAAACAGCTCCATACCCTGATGCTTCCATCCCTGAACTTTACTGTAGGTATGACATTTTTAGGTCATATGCAGGGCACTTTGAAATGTTTGATCACAATATTTGGGAGTCTGAGCACGCTACATCCTCCTCGCCAGTTTATTGCACAGAACTTTTTTATTGAGTGGAATATTACAATTGCTTTTTCTGTGTAGTTTTTTTACATTAATATCAATGTCTGTTCATCATTTAGAATGATAGATATATAGTTGATGTTGAATACTTATTTCCCACACTGTACATCAACACTGTACATGTGTTGAACATGGCACTTTTTGTTTAAACCCACCCATTTTTCAAGCGATCAGAAAAATATGGGGACATGTGGCTGACAGTGTTTCTTGTTGCCCAGGTGTCCCCTATTAGATTGATTGTTTAAAGAATTAATAGTGCTGAATGCCTACTCTTGACTGAGAACACTGCATAAAGCAACATGAAGACCAGAGAGCTGTCCAAGAGAGAAAAACAAGCCATTTTGTGCTGAGGAAAATGGGAAAATTGATCAGAGCCATTGCACATCCATTGGGCATAGCCAATACAACAATTTAGAAATGTTCTGAAAAAGAAAGAAACCACTGGTGTACTAACAACCAGACATCCAACAGCAGCTGATAACAGAAACACTGTGAAAGCTGTGAAGAACAACTCAGAAACAACAGTTATATTGACATCACCAACAACCTCCACAGGGCAGGAGTGAAGTTATCACAATCCACCAAGAAGACTTCTGGAGCAGAAATATAGAGCCATACCATGAGATGCAAGCTACTCATCAGCAGGTAGTATCAAAAGGATTCAAAAAGATTGGAATTTGTAAATAAATTCATAGATGAGGCACAAAAGTTTTGGAACCAAGATTAACCTCTACCAAAATGATGGAAAGGTCAAAGTGTGGAGAAATAAAAGACCTTCTCATGATCCAAAACAAATAAGGTCATCAGACAAGCACAGTGGAGGTAGTGGCTTGCACGGCTGCTTCTGGAACGGGCTCACTAATCTTTATTGATGATGTAGCTCATGATGGTAACAGCAGAATGAATTCAGAAGTCTACAGAAACATTCTGCCTGCCAATTTACAGAAAACTCTAAAAGGAACTTTATCATTCAGCAAGACAATGACACAAAAACGACTTCATCAAGGAGAAAAAGTGGAAGGTTTTAGACTGATTTTAGTCAAACATCAGATCTTTACCCAATTGAACATGCATTTCCCCAAACAACAATTGAAGAAGGTGCAGTATAGTCCTGGAAAAGCATCACAAAAGGAGAATGCAACAGTTTGGTAACATGAGTGGATCACCAGGTTGATGCAGTTATTGCAATCAAAGTATATACAACCAAATATTAATTGCTATTTTTCTAATTTGCTATTTTCTTTCATTTATTTTAAGATTGATTTGTTCCTATACTTTTGCTAACCAAAAAATGTAGTGGTCAGAAATCAAGTTGCCATGTTCTAAGCTGTTTAATTATCAGGAAATTAATTAAAATGAATATAAGTATCAGGAATGAAATTCTGATCGATCATCTCATTCTCATCTTTTCATCTCAAATCCAAATGACTTCAGCATATAGCAAAAACAAAGAAAATTGGCCTTGCTGTTCCAATACTTCTGGAGGGCACTGTGCTTTATGAGACACAACACTGATTGGCTACTGAAGATGGACCAATTGTGGGAAATCTAAAAAATATTCCAAAAAATATGTTGCACAATCTGTACTAGTTTTATTAAATGTTTATGGTTTTCCTTCACAGAGGAATCTAATCTCATAAAACAATTGTACATTCAAACAAGAGATGGAAGTGGTGTTGGATTTCATCTAATTTCATACTGTACAACTGTTATCCCTACCCTAACCATCACTGTCACATATTTTTACATGAATTTATTGTGGATCGCTATGAATTTGCAAATCCCTGTTGCAGATACTGTTAGGTGGATCTTAAAGGAGAAGTGTTCAGGTTGTGTTTGTTCCTCCATTCCTTCAGGAGCTTAGTGAAGCTGACACATATGTTGCCTGTGTGAAGTTCTCTTAAGCAGGTAAAGCATACCTTATGCTCCCACCGCTTGCTCTCCAGCAGCTGGGCCAGGGCCTGAGGACAGGCTCTCTCAATAGGAGCTTTCACTGGGGCCATCTGGCTCCTTATGCTGCCTGGCTCACTATAGCTCCTGCACCGGCCATCACACATACACATACACAGCCTGGGGACAGAGACAACAGCCTCTCCCATTCATCTTATGTAATTTCTCCAAAGTAGACCATATGGATGGAATGATAATCATCGTCTTTGAGCACTGAAACAATGTTTAACTGAAGTGATTTTTTCTGAAAATTTTAGACTGAAACTTTGTTTGTAAATATAGAAATGAAGTTACAGGTAATTACCACAAATAAAAATGTCAACACATTGCCATTTAATTAAGGATACACCATCTGATAAAGAGGATCAGTGTTTGGCCCAATACTTTACTTCATCTGGTATCCGACTTCATGACATTTTTTATGATTCTGTTTGAAACTGATTATCTACAGTATGAAAGACAGTGATGAACAGATTATGCATGTGAACAGAGAACAAAGCTTGCAGTAAAGGCAGCTCACAGTGAGCATAAAACAATAGTGAATAATAAAACTTTCTTGAACATGTAAGAAACTAAATAAACTTTTAACTGTATTGCTGCAGTGGATAAAAGTACATAAGAACAGCTTTGGTTTAACAAATGTAATTTTTGTTCTGTAGTATTCAGGTAAATGTAAATTTATTCAGGGAGTAATCACATACAGTCAGATGTATTTTAATCTAACGATATGATAGAAACACTGGAATATTCTTTATGTATATAGCTGATTATTCAGCATGACTGTCATACCAAGCAAATTGACTTTCATTGCTGTCATGCTCTTTATTGACTTATAATAAGAATTCTCTCTCTCTCTCTCTCTCTCTCTCTCTCTCTCATACACATACACACACGCACAACTCACATACACAAAACCAACTGAGTCATATAGTAAAAAAAATTAAGCTGAAGGAGCTGGAGGTGGGGGTGGGAGGGGGGTCTGATGTCTGTCTAACACTGGTGACAAAAATGATCCCCCTTCAAGTTGACGAGCGCCCCCGTGGCTCTCCCCCTTCTCCCCGCTCCCTGTGCAGTCATTAAAAGGCATCTGTCATTATGGCCCTGCTGAGGGGCAGACAAGTCCACTCCGCTTTCAGGGCCCACCGTGAAAATCTCCAGTATCTCTGTGGCTCAGTGGTGCTTGAAGTCGCTAAATGACAGGGTAGGGCCATGTATGGCTGCCCAGCATCTAGGGATCTGCGCTCCGGTAACCCTACAATTAAGCCGCTACCGTGAGTAGGGGGCGATGAGGGGGACTGAACGGAGGGGATGTGGGTGGAATAACACGGAGAGAAAATAAGTCAAATGAAAAATTTAAGTGTGAAAATGAAGCTGTCAACTTAGTGTCAGCAACAACGAGAAGGACAGAAGTGGGAGAAAGTGTGTTTGTGTGTGTGTGGGGGGGGGGGTGGAGGTTACATCTGTACCCTCCTTCTTTCCCATTATGAAGTGTCTTTTCACAGGTGAATGTTTGGATTAATGATTTTGTGAGACAGCGTGTTTGCTGAATCTTGACTGTGGTGGTTTGGGAGGAAGGAGATTAAGAGTAATTTACTGAAGGTGAACTAAGTGAGGAGCTAAGTGTCTCTAAATGTTGAGTTGATTTCAAGAGCCTATGAAAAGCACCTAGTGCCAGAAGTGGGGAGAAAATCAATTCTCTGCTCAGTAACTCTCCACAAAAAAGACATCATGTCATAAGTTAAAAACAACCTTCAAACCTAATCATTCTAAATGGATCACAAACAGAGTGGATGGCACTGGAGTCCTTCAGTGAGAAGGTAATGTTTCCTTAAATCTAAGAGAAAGATAAAAGGTAAGCAATCTGTATACTTAAACCTAAACTAGAACATTATTCCAAGAAATGCATCAAGCAATTAAGAAAATTTCATAAACACTGAAGAAAATCATAATGGCAATAATCCTTAATAATAATTTGAGGAATAAAATAAATTATTAAAAGATATTAACATTTTCATGTACAAAAAAATATGCCATGGTTATATGATGAGCAAGTTCTTTCCAAAATTACCATCTATCTTTTCTCATTTCAGTAACTTGGAAAGAACAGCATGAGGTGGCCAGCTCTGCATGTTTAAAGGTGCAAAATGACAGTGAGAGAGAGCGGGAGAGAGAAGCAAGCAGGCTAGTAAATGTACTTTATTTAATTGCTCTCTTGGTGGCTTGGGCTCTCTAGTAGGAGGCTCTTTTAAGGCTCTTGTGTGACTGCACTGCAGGGGGGCGGTAATGGAACAGGTAGAAAAGGCATTTATCAAATTTGCTTTTATTAGGGGGAGAATTTTAATAGGCGAAAGGTAGACCTGCTGGGGAGAAAGCTGCCACTCTCCCACATTCTCTCAGACCAATCTTAGCAAATTAGGGGCTGCCAGTGTCCACTGTGAACTCAAAGAGCCTATAAGCTGACAACCGTCATCACAATACTGAAGATCCAGAGACGGATGAAGATCTCTCATTCCCACTGAGGTGAATTTGATTTGTTCATATAAAATGGCACAGCAAATAAACCAATAAACTACATCAGAGTGTATGAGAGGATTGACAGACTGGCTGACAAGTAGATAGCGGCTTTACTGGAACCCAGGACTGACATCATGATGGGGCAACAGCTGCTGAGACACAATTCTCTCAACCCATCATCCATGTGAAAACACCATGACAAATATGACACCTCGCCTTTTTGAAGTCGGTGTCTAACGCTTCGGCAGTGAATAGAGTGCTTGTCACAATTGACGCTAGTTGCTGCTAGTTATGTATTTACTTCGTTTATATAAAGAGGAAGAAGCTGAAAATAACCCAGAGAGAGGAGATGGTAATCTCCTGGGCAATCATCAGGAAAGTGTGCTTCACATTTTTCAATTTCTACCTGCCACACAGAGCTGGAACTAGAGTGGATAAGCTTGGCAATTTGCCAATCAGTGTGTTGTGTTGCACAGGGGGAGCCTGTCACTGCACTGTTAGTCACAAACACTGTCAAGGAGCCTAAAAAAACAACTACTGCTGTGTACTCAAACACATGTACGTATTCGCAGTTTCTTTTTAACAGCACACACATACAAATATATGTACATTAAGCACCTCCTCTTCTACATTTCTGCCTTTTTTGAGGATCAAAATTAATTGAGATAATTGATTAAGACAAACGGGAAGATTAGTTATTTTCATTTTCATTATATCAATTATTTTCATTTAAGTTTCATTGTTTGCAACCTTTGACAGACCAAGCCAGACTACAGTGGCATTGATGGGTGACTACAGGACAATGTGAAGTAACGAAAACTATGACATTAACTGACACCAGAGTGAAGTGCTTAAAATGTACAGTAAATCAATATAAATCCCATTTACAGTAAAGTATTTTACTATTTTACATAATATAAAATAATACATAATCAAGTGCATTTACTCAGAAGGCTGATGCTTTGAAAAATAAAAGCAAAACATTCCATTTGAAGCAGGATACAACTGAGCAGAAGATTAGGGTTCTTCCTCAAGGACCCAACCATGACATGGCAGATGAATTTCAGTACTAAACCAAAGTTTTAATGAGCATAAAAAGTTCACTTAAACAGGGTTTGTATTTGCTTAAAATAGTCCCTAAAATAAAGGGCACAAGAACAATCCACTAATTTGCAGATGTCAACACAATGATGATTTTTACCCTTCTCACCCCTGCAAAAAATGTTAGATACCCCACAATGATTGCATTTTCTGGTATTTTACTGTAAATCAAGGCACTGTTTTAATTTTTTTTACTGTATTAATACTGTAAATTGCAACATTTTTTCCCCCAAAGTACCTTAGAATGGCTTCACATTACATAGCAGTCCATGGCCAACTGCTATATTGCAGCACTGTTTAAACATTATTAAACGGTTATGACTGTGGAATTACCAGGTAATAAATTAAGGAACATTCCACTTTTTTGCCTTAAAATAGTTCTGGGTGGCTTTCAAAGTATGCTCCAGGCCATTGTTCGTCTGAAGTGTGAAGCAGTGTTCTTTGAGTTTTGAAGCATTTGGCTGAATTTGAGCAGTCATGCACGCTCACACCATGAGATCAGGTGGTCATGCATCAGCTCGTGAGCAGTTCCTTCCTTTCTCCATGCTCTTCTCTTCCCATCATTCTGGTACAAGTTGATCTTTGTCTCATCCATCCATAGGATGTTGTTCCAGGACTGCATAGCTTTTTTTCAGTTGTTTTTGACAAACTCTAATCTGGTCTTCCTGTTTTTGAGGCTTACCAATAGTTTGTATGTTGTGGTAAACCCTCTGTATTTACTCTGTTATCTATTACAGTTGTTTTCTGTGTCTTCTGAGCCTTTTGGTATTCACTAATGAATTCTTTGTTTTTAAGAATAAAGAAAATAGTTGATTTGGCCACATCTAATAATAATTTTTGAGTCCATTTTGGGTGTGTCTTTGCCCATGATAGCCTTAGCTTCTTGTTTTTTGTTTTCTTAGCTTCTTGAGATGCTTTTCTGCTCACCATGGTTGTAAAGCATGCTTATAAGAGTTTCTGTATCCTTCCTGGCAGGTCAAACCAGTTTTCCTCTGGCCTCTCTAATCAACAAGGCATTTCCACCCAAAGAACTGACACTCACTCAGTGTTTTTTGTTTGTTTGCACCACACTGTGCAAACCCTAGTGATTGTTGTGTGTGAAGTCCCAGGATATCATCAGCAGTTTCTGAAATAGTCAAACCAGGCTATCCAGTACCAACATCCATGCTACAATCAAAGTCACAGAGATCACTCTTTTTTCTTTTTTTCTGTTTGAGGTGAACATTACCCAAATCTCTTGACATGCATCTGCATGATTTTTGTATTTCACTGCAGACACATGATTGGAAAACTGCACGAATGTGCACGTGTTCCTAATAAAGTGGACAGTTGGCGTAAATTATATATGTACATGGTAGGGAATTAATTATTTTATGTTTATCTGTTTCTGTTCTCTGTCTGCTCTGAATTTTGTGTAATTTAAATATACTTACGTAAGCTGATGAAAAGCAGCCTGCAGTGTATGTGAGAGAGAATTCACCTTACCCAAGCCATATTGCTATTCAAACAAACCCAGAATAGCAACTGATTCAGTTGCTGGCATAAGGATACTATCATATTAATGATAAAGGTTATGACTTGATTATATAAAGTTCCCGGAGACCAGGTCTGTCAAGCAAAAATAAGCATTGTGGTATGGTGTAGCAGTATGGTGGCCGAATCTTCTGCAACATAGAGGGCAAACAGGTCTCTCATTGCCATAAATAATAGCTCTCATTAAAATGACAATCATTTCAAATTGCCATTGCTTCATTTGTTAGACATGCACTGAGTCCTGAAAAGAGAGACATTTCTAAAGCCGATTCACTGAAGGTGCTATGCTACCGGCAGAACGAAGTATAATTAATGTTTTTGTTTTTTTTAAAGAACAGTTTGACGCTTTCTGTTACCTTGATGCGTTAATGTCTCTGTGCTTATTTAAATTGTATATTTACGGCTGACACATTGTGTGTGTTGTTTTGTTTTGATTATACCACATGCAATATTCAAACAGCAGAGCCCAAATTCCCTCTTTTTATATTTGTCATTGTAAAAACACTGGGCTGATTACGATCCAGACAAGCACAATGTTAAACACAATAGGAAAAATGATTCGCTGCATTTGGTTCAAGGTGGACAAAACAATGTGTGTGTTTATAACAGTAAATAGGCTAAAACAAAGCCGGCCATATTAGGATGTTAATTTCTAGTGCGATGAAAGGATAAGCTCTCGTTAATGTGATTGTCATACAGCTATCAATACAAGAACAATTGGCAAAAAGCCTCGCTGCCTATGTTTATGGATGGCAGAAACATTGCACATCAACACAAAGAATCACCTTCCTCAGAAAACAATTCATAGGTTTATTTTTGTGTGTTACATTTACTTTAATATAGAAACATTAGGAATATAGAAACTGTAAGCCACTTTAGTGTAATGCTGAAGTCAATATTGCTAAACAACCACAGAGTTTTAGAATATGATGGTTGCCTTTACTTGAACTAACTTGCATTAATTTCTACTATTTAAATCAAATGAAATGCAATTTCATTTTGTGTTTTGTGGGGAAATTTCAAACCTTTCTCCCTTAACGATTTTGAATTATGTGCACCAAAATATGTGCAAATGATTATAACTTTATTTATAGAACAACTTCAAGATCACTGTCTATAATCATGTGGTGTGCTATGGGGGCTTTGCATTTCATTGTATTTAATTGCATCTCCTAGTTCGACATTATGCACAGGGCAGAATGAATTTGCCCTCTCTGTTCAT
>JAQMYM010000027.1:270950-282001 GCA_030014255.1 Parauchenoglanis ngamensis
AAACAGCCCTATAGAACAACTATAGTAATCCATATTAACAAGGCACACGTGTTCACTGAAAAGCGTTCCAGGTGACTTGAAGAATCTAAAATATGAAACCTATTTTGTTTTTTGTGGTTTTTTTACACTTTTTTGTTTACCACATAATTCAGTATATGCCGTACGTGTTGCTTCAGTTTTGATGTGTTCAGTAATGTTTTACTCTTTTTCATAGGTTTTTCTTTATTTTTGTTGCTTTTCTTTCTTTGAAAGCAAAAAAAATAAAGAAAAACCTATGAAAAAGAGTAGGTGTGTCCAAACTTTTGACTGGTAGTGTAAATAAAGAACATGAGCAGGGAACACGGGGAAATACGGACCGGAATCATGCACAGTAATGCACTGTAACTGTTTGATCTTAAATTTTGCACATTTAATCTGATTTCCACTTCTTCCCTTTTACATTCCAGTGGCCACCAGATGCAGGAACATTTTATCCCTCCTGCTCCTCCTCCTCCTCCTCCCATAATCCCCTCGGCTCAGACCGCCTTTGACAGTACCTCTGTTGCTCCGACTCTGGCACCGGGGACGGTGTCGGCTCTGTCCCGTCCCTACAGCCCATCTCCTCCACCTGCACCACCCTCAGCTTACGCCCCGTCTCCTTCCCATCCTGTTAGCGCTGGAGGTCCCCCGGTTGCCCCGCCCCCACCACCTCCAGGACCACCCACACACGCTCCATCCCCGGCCAGAGCTGCTGCCCATCCGTCCGGAGAGGGCACGCTGCCCAGGAAGGGCACGGTGCCCCTGATACCCATAAGCGACGCTCGCAGTGACCTGCTGGCTGCCATCCGCAGAGGTGAGCGTTCAATTTGCTATTTACTGTTATTTTGCTGTTTATGTGGCATAAAATCATTGTGGAACTATAAAACGATATAAAATAAATGAACAGATTAATGGAGTGAACAGATTCATATGTGTGGGAAAAGTCTGCACAGAGTAAATGTTCTTCCACAACACCATTCAGTACTGTTCTACAATATTTCCGCTCATGATGTCCCCAAATCCCCAGAAAGTTACATACTGCTGCTTTAAGGTCGCTCATAGCCTTTAGGAACAATGAGAAAATGCATTCCATCTGACATGTTTATTATTTAAAAAAGCAGTTGCCCTTTTTTAAAAATCTCTTTCATACTCTCGCCAGCTGTTTAATATACATTCTGAGACGCTTTTCTGCTCACCGCGGTTGTAAAGAGTGGTTATTTGCGTGACTGTAGTCTTCCTTTCAACATGATCCAATCTAGCCGTTCTCCTCTGATCTCTCTCATCAACGCGACGTTACTGTCCACAGAACTGACGCTCACTGGATGTTTTTTGTTTTTCGCACCGTTCTGAGTGAGCTCTAGAGGCTGCTGTGTGTGGAGATCACAGGAGATCAGCTGTTTCTGAAATACTCAAACCAACAACCATGCTGCATTTAAAGTCACTGAGATCACTGAGATCACTCCTCCATTCTGATGTTTGTTGTGAACATTACCTGAAGCGCTGTGACATGACTGGATCCATTCTGAGATGCTTTATACAGATGTACATTTTGAGATGCTGATTGGATAATTGCCTGAACGAGCAGGTGTACAGGTGTTCCTAATAAAGTAGCCATCTATGTAGATTATCTATTAAATTATCCTGGTTAGTTAGCTAAATATGAAGTAAGTTAATTATAAACTAAACTGAGTCACTGTGCAATGTATATTAGCTTTTGTTTCTGAATCTGCTTTTTGCTCTGCTCGCCAGGCATCCAGCTGCGTAAAGTCCAGGAGCAGAGAGAGCAGGAGGCGAAGAAGGAGCCGGTGGGTAATGACGTGGCCACCATTTTGTCTCGCCGCATCGCTGTGGAGTACAGTGAATCAGACGAGGACTCGGAGCCCGAGGAGAACGAGTGGTCTGACTGAGGAGAGAAACTGACCTGCCATGTGCTGTACACACTGCTGCTAATTTCCCACACCAGAACACACACTCTCCTCGTTCAGATAGACAGACAGACAGATGTAACTATACAGAAAAAGAGTAAAAAAAGGGCAGTATAAAGTGCAGCGGAGACGAAGCCAGACTGAGTGAGAGGAAGAAGGGAGCGTGCAATAGAAAAGACGTGTGGAACGGTAGAAGGAAGATCAGGATGGAAGGAATGAGAGTGAAAGATAGAAGAAATAGAAAAATAAAAGTTTGCTGGTTGGTGGTGTTTATATTGTACGTAAGCACAGAAATCTATCATACAGTGTGAACTTCAAAATACAATATATGTATTTGTTCCTTCAAAGTTGTTCAAAGTTGCCAAGAAGATCTTTATTTGTTGTGTGCTTTTGATTAAGGTTTTTGATATTTGTCCAGAGAATTATAAACATGTAATAGTACACATTTCTTTGCAGTCCTCACCAAAAACATCCATTTAGCAGTGATATATACTGTACACTGTATAAATACACACACGTATTAGCTCTATAAAATGATAAGAAGAATGGTAGAGTACTGCTTCCTCTTCAGATCTCTCCAGGATATCCATCTGCGTATGTGATACTCTCAGTGTATTATTATTATTATTATTATTATCATTATTATTATTCTGGATGCTGAATACACCGCTCAGCAGTACAACTATAGCGAGATCTGACCGCTGCTGTACGACACATTCCTCAACTCTCAATGAGCAGATATTTCATTTGTCACTTTGTTTACTTGTTGACAGTGTTGTGGTGAGTATTGATGCTAACTTAGTGACTTGTTTATCCTTCTTAATCGATGCTTATGGATTGAATCTGAATCTGAAAGTCATGACCTTCTTGTTTTTTTTTCTTCTGTAATATTAATGATCAAAGATGGCATTAAGTAATGAAGTGTGTATAGAGAAGACTGAGGTGGTGTGTGTGTGTGTGTGTGTGTGTGTGTGTTGGAAGAGAGTGAGCTATTAATGTCTAAGGTTTATGTTGTGATGTTTATGTTTCACGCACCTCCAGCTGTTAGATGTATACATTACTGAATAATCCCACAGCTGGACTCAGCACAGCTGGTGGTCTGTTGTGATCCATCATTACCCTATGTAATTTATAGCTACATTATTAATGTGTTTTACAATTTATTGTATAGATTTTTGTAACACAGCTTGTAAGATGAATTTGGGTATCTAAGTATAAAATGACTATTTATCACATGGAACAAATATAGATCAAATATGCATGTGTGCGTAATTAATAAAACAGAGTAAAAATGTTATGAATTAAACTCCACATCATCAATTTTTATTTTAACAGTTCTGCAGATTGGTTGATGGTTATGGCTAAAAAGGTTGGTGATTAAAAACAATATTTTGAAGTTTCTTTTTTTACGTAAAATATATTAATAATGAAACTATTTAGAACCTTTTAACAATGGACATTGTCCCATAGCAGCTTCACATATAGATTTAAATTTATCCGTAATAAAGAAGCCAGAGGTGATGGTGATGAGGAAAAACATGAGCACATGAGGAAGAAACCCCTAGAGGAGCCAGACTCATCATTCAGGATGAGCATGATGATCTTTACGATTGTAACTGAAGCTCTTAGGTGCAAATCTACAGGTGAAATTAAACACTGAAATAAGGGTGAGACTCAACTTAACACTGCTTTTGGTAAGAGTAAATCTTTAGCGTATCCATGTTGGACTGTCCACAGCGAGGTCTTGCTTCTATGTTGACAAATGTGAAGAACTTCCAGCAGACATCTGTAACTCTTCCCAGGTCTGTTATGAGCTATCTAGAATGAGGCGTGGAACTGTTATCCATGAGCTTCCTGATGCTAATGTGCAGATAATCACTTACCGCCAACTGCAGATGTCTGAATCCATTTAGTCAATTTCCAAATCATGCCATTTATCCACACTAGCTAAATAAAGACAAATAAATCCACTTCATAGTTAGAATGTACATTTATATTAAACAAAATGTATTACAACTTTACTTTTATCTTTTCCTCATGTTTACATTATTCCTCAATATTACATTATTTTGTGCTGATGTTTGAAAGGTAATCCATCACTTTGGGAGATCTGGGACATGTGCATAATATCCAACAGGACACGTCTAAAATCTCCATCAGGTGATTTAAAGTCGCTAACGCTCGCTCTGATTACATCACTTAGCTTAGTTTCAAGAATAGAGTACAAAAAGTAAAGCTGCTGTAGTAATAATCCACTGGTGTAAAACTTAAAGTAATGATCAAGAAAATGAGATGAGAAGGAGTAAATACAGTCATGTAGTGAAAAACTACTCAAACAATTACTTTACAAATGACTTTTTACAACTTTACACCTAATCTGAAACTGTTCTGTATCTGAGGAACACATTTTAACTGGACACCATCTGCGCTGGCTAGCTCCTTTAGCCAAAGAGTTGCTAGTTTTGTTAGCTAGATATATAGTTTGTGTTAAATCAAATGTTGCTACCTATCTAGTGAAGACGCTTCTTACACATTATCCTGAGCATTACCTACAGGCTGTAGCAGGGCTTAGATATATTTACACAGCAGGTGAACACTGAAGGGACATCTTAAACATAATACAGAGCTTTCATACTGTAAAACAGCAAAACATCTGGCAAGCACTAGTCTAGCTCACTCAGATAGCTAACGCTTGCCTGTAAATGAGGTTGGATTTTAAGCAGTGAAGTGCAGAGATGCAGAAATGAGATCTCCTCAGGTTTTGGCTTGTGTAATATAATTTGCAGATCTTGATCATGCTGAAGTATTTAAAACTAAAGATGGCTGATAAATTGGGTCTGGCATGCTCATCTGTCTCATCTTTAGTCTGTAAAGATAAACAAAAAAATGTGTAAAATCAGGTAAAGCTGAAGTAAAAGTACTATAATTTACAGATGCAGTCGTCAATTCTGGAGAAAGATTGTTGATGTTTGAACTCAACAGCCAAACAAATACACCTACTCCGCCCCCCAAATTCATGGGTGCACATTTCGTTCATGTCAATGCTAACAACAACACGCCCAAAGAATGTATTGGATTAGAATTGATGACTCTTAATTATATCTTTGTTTATATCTTTACCTTTTCAGTGAACCCTGTACATGTAGTTCTGCTCAACCAGCTGATGGATGAATTGGACAGCACAAACGAGGTAAAGTAAAATAGCGAGGTTAGCTTTATGATATATTGATCCATCTTTGTTGCAGCATGTTTAAATGCTGCTGTTACAAGTTCAGCTCTAATATTAGAGCAGCTCATTCAGGTAAAGCAGGTAGCTGTACCGTTTAGTAATACTGTGTTCTTTGGGATTGTTTCAGCTGAAGTTAATCGATAGCAAATATGTCGTAACTGCAGTAATGTCATGACATGTCTGTATCTGTGTGAATGTCTTGCTTGTGATGCTTGCTTTCTTATTTAATGTGATAGTGTTGGATGTTTAGCAGACGTAGACAGCACTACTGCCTGTTACAGAGCAACCAGGTTACAGACGGTTTCACGTAAATATTAAATAGTTTATTTTTTGAAGGAAACATGAATAGCGTCTGTACGTAATTCCTGCACAGGGTCCATCACCACTGTCCAAGTGAAGTGTGTTAAATCTGGTCTGTTTCCACAGATCTCCACCCTGGATGTGACGTAATACTCGGCCTCCATCTGAGAGGCTCCATCTGGCCCTCGCCCTCGGCCAGCTCCCCACCGACGTCCCTCTGGAGCACTGGACGCTCAGCTGACAAACAACAGAATGGACACCACCAGTTTACACTGCGAGTCAAAGCCATTAACGTGTGATTGATGAGTGTGTGGCCGGTCATGCCACACGTGACTAACTAAAACTGACAAGAGGTGACCAGCAGAGCGGTTTTATAATCACGTCTCTCAGACGAGGAGAACACGAGTAAAACTGTCAGCTTCTCCGAGAACATGATGGAGATAAGATTCTTCTACAGTCTTTTATACTGAGTTTGGTCTGATCTGAGTATTGTACAGGTTTATTCAGTTTTACTAAGCTCAGCTTAAGAACCCCTGTATTATCAACAAAACACAGCAGAAGCAGAAGTGTGGAGCAATGAAGTGACGTTTATAGAAACACTCAAATACTTACATAAAAAAAACCCATCTTGTTAATGCAAATCAATCAGTTGTGGATCATGGATGAAGGCAAACATGAGATGGAACACCCAAGTAGCTACTAAAGTAATGCAAAACAGTTTACAGTACAAAAATAATTCGATTATTAAACACAACTTTAATTTGACCTTAAACATATGTGTGAATGCGTCTTTACAAAATTAAAAAGCATTTGATCAGTCACTCACAAAAATCTTGGCACCATACATTCATATATACTGACATCTTTGATCAACAAGAATATTTGGAATAGTGCGATTTGTACAATACACTTTTCAATAATAGACATTGTGGGTGTTTTTTTTTTTTTTTTTTTTTTTACAATTAGCTCTTTGGCTGATCTACAAACATTCAAACTCAAGCATACACCACAAGATCACTTTTCAGTGCACAGTATTGGGATACGATCATAGATCTGTAAGTGCTCAGTGACACCTTACAGGCTAGCAGGCTACTTATCACGAAGGTGATGACAAGCATAGAGCAGGTTTATTTGCCTCTAATAGTTTTACAAAAGAATATTATTACTTCATTATGCATTTTTGTTATTAATAGACACAGTACGGTACATTATTGCCACTGAGAACACGGGTAAGGCAAAAACGATTCTGAGATTTCTACTTCTCTCCAAGCTGACATCATGGTGCAACTTAGTTGATTTTGACAGAAAACTGTAATCTGTGGTCATTAGACAAGTTTTTCAAAGTTAGCCAGAGGTTATGGGGGGAAATTGCTAAACACGGTACGTCTACTCTCACTTACGTCTAATTTTATAATATGGATGAACAACATTAAGGCTGGGGATACAACGCTGTATACCATCACGCTGCTTACTTCTTGAAGGTGAAGGTGTAGATTACTTTTCGGTAACAGCAGCTCAGACAGCAGTAACATCAGTCACAGGTTTATATTAATGGCTTCTCGTTTCTGTTGTAACAGCTCATTCACAGGGACATGAACGGTGGAAGCTAAAAATGATTTAATTTAATTAAATTTTATGTGTATATAACGTTTAACAACAGACACTGTCACAAAGCAGCTTTACATAAATCTGTATTTCTGTAAAATCCAATTTAATATTATCTAAAGCTGTATTTGTAGTCGTTTGTAGGTTTTCTGACACGGTGACGTCTTCAGGACAGAGGAGTTCACGTTTTGAGGTAACGTGACAAGCTGCGTTTCTGTCTTCGAGAGAGAACAAAGAGAGGCGGGAGAGGGAACGCCTGTTTATAGCTGCTGTCACCTAAGTGACAACAGGAACTAACTTTCAGGATGTTCTCCAACATTAACTGTGATGATAAACAGATAAATCATGACCTAGGGTGACTACGAAAGCTAATGGTGGCTGGTCTTATCATGAAAGTTAGTTGTTGCCATGACAGACATTGATTACAAATGCATAAAACACAATTCAGTATTTATGTACGTCTACCTGTTGTAACTACTATGATTGTTTTCCATGGAAATTTTCCATTAGAAATGCTAAACATAGATATAGCTTGATAATACTGGCAATAGATGCAGGAACTACACTACCAAGATGCACCTCGGCGAACACACTGCCTAACTGCAATACTGACATCACACAGGAACACATTAGCCAATAATGTTTATCGTACACAGCAGAAAAGCTTGCTGTTGAACGCACACTGTGGAATTAACGTCAGTATACATTTCTATACGAAGACTGTAGTTTTTTGCTGTGTAGACGCCTCCTATTACAGCGCCTTTGTAGTTCAGGATGTGTTTCAGTGACATCCTTCAGTATTAGAACATAAATGCATGGTGAATGGAGCTCTGTCGCACCTCTGACTTAAGGCTCTGCTGCACATCCTGGAGGCCAGGAGGAGAGGCGTTCATCCAAAACAACTGCAGAACTGCAGGAGCAAGCGCCAGTGGAATAAAAAGCAGTCCTGTGCACTAGGCTTGTGTGATATTTAACATCTGAGCCCTGAAATTTAACATCGGGGTATGACAGTATGAGTTCTCACTCAAAAACACTACTGAAGGTCAGTCCTTTTGTCCATAATAAAATAAGAGATGATCCAATCGACATATGAATCTGGAATAATTTGCACAGATGATCTGATGTTAACTGACTCCACCTGGAAGCCCCGCCCCCTTCCCTCCATCTCACCTGCTCTTGAGTGGACCTGCGGTGCACTCTCACTTTCTGTTACAATAAACAGATAATGCTTTGAGTTCATTAATGTGAAATAAAATCGATCAGTGTGTGTTCCACTGAGCGAACATTACACACACACATACAATTAACATCAGGTAAATAATGTTTTAATTTCATGTTTTGGTGATCGTCTCTGCCTGGTAAGCAGCTCCAGACTGCACAGCTGGTAATATTCCTCCTCCCTGCTCTCCTTACACATGAAATAGTGGAAATGCTCACTTTCCTCTCTGATTTTTTGGAGCTATTGGTTCTTGACTATGAAATGAATTTATCATGATTTCTGTAGATGATAAATCATGAGCAAAGAAAACTCAGTATCACACAAGCCTAGCACGTGCACCTCTAGGCTGGACCTCAGCTCAGTTCTAACTCATCTGATTTACGTTGATATTTCATGAGAAGGTTGGGTAGATGTACTACAGGAGAAAAATAGCCAATCTGTGATCTATAACCTCCTAAAGCACTCATTGTGCAGGTTCTATCAAGTATTCGCAGTATGTCTGTCTCTCAACCTGAGTTTCAAGTGAATAAACCAATTTCTAAATATATTGCCAGTGATGCAAAGAACATTCATGAGCTCTTTTGTCCATCAGATCTGTCCAGGAAGCCTGTATGCATCTCACAGTGCTTAAAGCGACATTCATGCTACATTTGTGTTTGGCGCTTATACAAGTGATAATTAAATGAGAATCAGCACTATTTCTTTTATATTTAAACTGAAGCTATGAAAACGTTCTGACCAAAGACATTAAACACACCTATGTGTACTAGCACACCATAATTTAAAGATGATTACACTCAGATTTCACAGACACAAACATACAACTTCCATACGCATGAATATTACAATATGTGGATGCTCTGTGCATGTTAAAGTCATACCTCAGCAGTTTATAGCCTCCTGTCTATCAGCTGTAGCGTTACTCTCTGTGTGATTACCACCGACTAGAATTTTACTTCACTTAGAATGGGAGTCTGTGGATATTTCCTTAACTTCTTCAATTAAAGTACAAGTCATATATGAGGAACAACAGTACAGTAAAAAGCAGTTATTTACATGTTACATAAGGATTTATCGTATCTGTGCATGATCAGACCAACGCGACACAGAAGCACTAATTCTAGTAAATAAATGTTTATTGTTCGCACCAGCAACTGCTTCCATCGTAAGTGAGTTTCACTGCGTTTTGATTCTTTTCTCTTTTCTGCTGAGATCCTTATTTCTGGTAATCACACATGCTGCAGAAGCTACAGATATAGATATGGAGTGAAAACTGCTGGAGATTTATTTCAAGATTACTGCCATAGCTTTTGCATTTAGAAAATTGTCACACATCACTAGGTGTCCGTGGTCGCATTGTAAAGCCATAGGACGTACATCCACAACAGGCGAGCCTCAGTGACCTCTGGATGTCCGGGTTCCTGAAGGCATATATGATGGGGTTTATGATGGAGCTGCAGATGGCTGGAAGAGCAGTGGCGTATGTGTACGTTGCTGGATAATATGTATCTGCCACCAGTGAGTACATGGCAAGTGGAACCCAGCAGACCGCAAACGTGCCCAAAATGCCTGACAGCGTGGAGACGCCTTTGGCTGCGGAAGCAGCCTGCGAGGCGGCCCTGAAGTGTCGCTGCACGGCAATCTGCTGCGCGTGACGCACGGCAATCTTGCAGATCTGGAGGTATAGCTGCAGAATGAGGGCGAAGACCAGGAGGAAGGAGACGGCGAGCGCGGCCGCGTTGCTCTTGTGCACTGGCCGACAGATGCTGCACATCGCTTCGTCACGCAGACAGTTCCAGCCAAGCACAGGCAGCGCACCGAGTGCAGCACTGGTAGACCACACGAGCATCATCACCACGTAGGTGAAGGTGACGGCGCGCTCTGTGTGGTATGTAAGAGCGCTGTACAGTGACAGGTAGCGGTCCACCGTGATGGCCAGCACATTCAGCACCGAGGCCGAGAAGGCGGTGATGAGCAGCCCGGCTGACAGCAACGTCACAAAGTCAGTGTCCATCATGTAGATGACGATGAAGTTCAGGATCAAGCTCAGACCGGCCAGTAGATCTGCAGACGCCAAGCTGGCCACAAGAGCAAACGTTGGCACTCGCAGAGAGGGAGTGTGGGCGATCAAAGCGAGCACCAAGGCGTTCTCACAGCACACCAGTGTCCCCGTCACGCACAGCACCACATCCCAGGGATTGAGGGGCAGCAGCTCCACGCTCACGTTCCTCACCTCCTGAGCATCCGGGATTACAGTAGAGGTGTTGGGGTGCGTGTTACTCATTGCTGCAGCATGAGGATGAATCACTGACGGGAGAGACGGGGAACGGGAGGAGAGGCGGGGCAGGATGGTGGTCATGAAAGAGATAAAAGTGAGGAGAAATCACCTACATCACCTCCACAAGAGCCTCGAATTTTAAGTCTTGTTAACACAGAAATAAAGCATTGCTCCTCCAGAGCCTAATGAACACCTACAGCACTGTATAAACACCTAAAGAGCTTAATGAACATCTAATTAACACCTGTGTTTATATGGAGTTCATTCAACACTCAGGATTTGTTGATTACAACTGCACATGAAGGGAAATATTCAAGAAAAGTCTGAGTAAGCTGAAAGGAAAAGCGGCCCAGGCGACTAAATTAGGAGTAAACATGCTATTTATAGACATTCTCTCCTCTCTCTCTCTCTCTCTCTCTTTCACACACACACACACACACACACACACACACACACACACACACACACACACACACA